>JAFBJS010020319.1:0-85972 GCA_016785265.1 Paraplagusia blochii
ATAGAAGGGTGTCAGCTAAGGTGAAGGGAAAGGTTTACAGGACAGTGGTGAGACCTAGCCATGATGTACGGACTAGAGACATTAGGAATAGGTAGAAGACAAGAGGCAGAGCTGGAGGTGGCAGAGTTAAAGATGCTGAGATTCTCTTTAGGGGTGACAAGGATAACACAGACAGGAAGGGTTGGAGAAAAAGCTAGAGAAGCCAGACTGAGATGGTTTGGACATGTTTCGAGGAGGGACAGTGATTATCTTGGAAGAAGAATGCTAGACATGGAGCTACAAGGTAAGAGACGAAGAGAAAGGCCAAAGAGGAGATTTATGGATGCAGTGAGTGAGGACATGGAGGTGGTTGGAGTTGGAGTTGAGGATGCGCAGGACAGGGTGAGATGGAAATTATTGACTCGCTGTGGCAACCCCTGAAAAATGGGATAAGCCGAAAGGAAAAGAAGAAGAATCACGTGCAGGTCAGAGTGTCCTGCTGACTCAGTTCCCCAGTTCCCCTTCAGCGGAAGTCCAGCGTATCTGGTGAGACCACAGCTTTGCAACATCGGATTAATATTATCGGTGGAAAAACTGATACCGATATAATCCAATATTAAAAATTATACTCATATCGGCCCGATATTTATCGGTGGACCGATAATTCGTTCATCCCTATATCATATTAAACATAGGATGATTGCCAGAGGTCATTATTACATTTGATTGACTCTACATTCACATTAAACATAGTAAGGGAAAAGCAATATAAATAATTACAAGACATTTTTTTTATTTTTCATTAAAATAAACCACTCTTTCTGTCCTGTTTGCATATTAACATATTTTCACTGCTTATGGATATTCAATTCTCTATATTTGAATGATATTACTTTAGTCAGCGGGATTTCTAAAGTGAAGAAATGAAGACCGATGTTTCCTTCTCCTCAGCCTTACCTTTCCTTGAGGAAATTAAAAATTACCTACTGCACAGTGTAAGTCCTACTAACTAATAATTACAAAAAATAATATTTCTTAATGATTTGTTTTCTTTTTGTAAATAATACACAAAACATCTCAGAGATTTGCTTTTTTTATATCGCCTTTTAAAAACCTCAATGTCTTGTGCTCTGTGGATTTTGCATAATGGCAGTAGCTTGGTTTTATTTGGGTTTCTGTCTTTGGTTTTCTGATATGCACATAACCATAGCCCATTCTTAAGGTCTATAATTACTACTTCACTGGCTGTGTTTAGTTGTTCTGAATGTTTTCTATTCAATTGATGTGTTGTGTACTTTTTTTTCTCTTATTGTACATTACAAATTTAATACAAAGACATTAAAACAAAAAAAATCACTTACTCGTGACTGGATCCATGGCCTTGGATAGTCCAGAATTCTGTTTCGGCCTTGTCCCCAACTCTCTCGCATCCCTTTCCGTGTTTTTGTTCTCTTCCACAGGTTTCTTCTCTTTCTCCACCTCCTCTGGTTTGTAGTAACCACCTTCATTTGCTACCAGCCTCTCCACCCCCTCCAACAAGCGTCCGACCTGCGGGTGCTCCCCAAATACGCAGTTGTTGATGACAAAGTACCGGTGCTTGCACTTCTCCAGCACCCACTGCAGGTTCCTGCCTTCTCTGCGAATGTACCTCTCGATTGGAATGGTCCTCAGAACCTCAGCCCAGGTGAAGACAACGATGGTATGTTTCCACACATGTTCCCCAAATAGGCTGACGTGTTCTTCGATGCGAACGCGATCCACATCGGTGAACATACCCACAGGAATGACTAGCAGGAAGGCGTGTGGTCCTGGAGGACAGAGTGCTGCACCTCGGACCAGCTCCTGTTTATAGGAAGGAGGAGTGTCCTGGGCTGAGAACCATCCCGGGGTGTCCACCACCGTCACATCCCGACCGTCCACCTCGGTTTGCCTCTTCACGCAGAATTCAGCTGCTCGCTCTAGACGAAACTCCTCTCGGCCTATGATCGTATTGCCTGTCAGGCTCTTTCCCGGCCACCTCCAGCCTAGAACGACCAGACGAATCTGATCCAAGCGGATGGCTGCCTGCGCTGCTCTCTTCGATGCTTTTTCGTCAGTCCCTGCAGCTTCTCCGGCTGTGGTCAAAAAAGTTTACAACGCCAGTGGTTAGTCTTAAATCCTAAAAAAAATTAATAAAAACAAATCTTAAAGTAAAGTTAATTGAGTATGGACCATTTGATATTTTATGCACTAATTAAAATTTCAGATAATTTTTGGAATACGCTTATGTAATTTGAAATCCTTAAAACATTAGCTATCACATTAAAATTCTGGTAAAGTTACTTCAAGAACGAAATAGATGATGTAAAGATAAACGTAATGTTTAATTGTACATTTTGGGCTTATGGAACATGGCAGAAATCCTGTCTGTGAAGTGAATAGCGATTAAAAGTGTGTTGCCATCCTCTGACGTTTCCTTGTACGTGTCAGATATGTCACGGACAGGTTTAGCCTGGAATCCGTCCTCTGCTAACTTTCCGCGCTAACTACAATAACCACGAAATCTGGTAATTTTTGAAAAGAATCATCTGCTCGTACAATAGACTTACTTGAGGTCTGTCGTAGTTTGTTTTCCTCCATTTTCCGATTTCTTTTTTGATCCACAAACAGTTCCAGGTGTAATTCGTTGTTTGGGCGGACACTTTGACTGGTGGAAGACTTCCTCTTCAAAGAAGCATTAAGTCTAACATAACAAACCAGTGCCACATCCTACTACATTTCAAAACAAGAGCTTCTGCAAGGAAGCATGTGTTTTTCACAGTTTCATATGTTCGACAATACTGTTTACCGAAGTTAAAGTTGAGACATAACAGATGAGTCGATCTTGTTGCTTAAATTTATATCACTAAAATGTTGTATAATGTTTATGTTGTTTCTATTAACTGTTCCATAAGACACAGGTTGTTGTCCTCCATCTTGCGGTCCTTTTTATCCATAATAAGGACGTAGGTTCTAGGTGTCTGGGCGGATTATGGACAATAAATGATAATTTCTAATAAAAGAAATGTATATCAATGCTTCTCATTTTTACGTCAACTTGTAGAGAACACAACAGAAAAAGTTCAAAGCAGCAGAACAGCAAGGTAAAAACACAAAGAGGCATCACATTATGTTTAACTTTATTGTTAAAAAGTGAAAAGCATTTTACAGGGTCTGTGTAAGGTGTATACTTATTCACAGAAATCATAAAATTTAACACGGATATTAGCTCTTTAACAAAAAATACTCAGTTTCTAAATTCTTATAGGCAGGAAGTTAGAGTTTAATAATCATAGAAAATGGCAGATCATGAAGCCCTTCATGGATTCATTTAAAAAAATTAATTTCTAAATAAATGCAAATTTTAGAATCCTTTATAATATTAAACATAGCTTAAATTTCTTCATTTACCCTAGAAAATAAAAAGTAAAAGGCTGAAGTCTCTTTCAGAGAGTGGGAGGCAAATTTATATGGCCCATGATGCCAGCATGCGCATATCATCGTCATCCTCAACCCTCTTTGTTGCTGCAAAATGGAAAGAAAAGAGTGTAAAAAAACATGAAAGTGAAGAGTAAAGACTAATTACATAAAATGAAACCACAGTTAATTTTACAACTGTGTAAATCCTGGGTTTGATAAAACCAGAAGGCACTGCTAGGTTAATATCACCAAGAGGCCCAAGCAAAATGCAGGTCCACTGACTTACTTGTACGATGACTGGGCCGTGTTGAAGGCAGTTTGATAGTTGGTGCACTGGGCAAATCACTCATGCTCTCCTCAAGCGCCTCATTTTCCAGTTCAGCCAACTCTGCCATCAGTTCATCCTAAAATAGAATCGTTCAGGAAAAATTTGACCAATTTGAATTTGATATTTTTGGTTGAGCAAGAACCAGCTAAATAGAAACTACTGGTTCCCAAACCAGCCGTAACTGTCCCAAAACGGCAGGGATTTAAACGTCTATTATTATTATTACTCTATGACAGGGAAAACGATCCTGCCCTCCCTCCCCTGCCCCCCCTGCCCCTTACAGCTCCAGTCCCAGTCCTGACCACACATGAGGTGAGGTGAACTCTCCGCAGCATCAACACCAGGAAAGCACCCGGACCTGACGGAGTACCGGGCCTAGTGCTCAAAGGATGTGCCGCGTAGCTCGCTGAAGTCCTCACCTCTATCTTCAACAGCTCGCTCTCCACCTCATGGCTCTCAGCCTGTATCAAAGCCGCCACAATAGTCCCCCTTTCCAAACAGTCCCGTGTCACAGGCCTCAACGACAACAGGCCTGTGGCACTCACTCCCAGCCCTGCTAAGTGCATGGAAAAACTGGTCATGAAATGCATCAAACGTGCCATCTCACCATCACATGACCCATATCAGTTCACCTACAGGAAAACCGCTCCAAAGAGGATGCCATTGCCACCGTGCTTCACACACTGCTGGAACTTCTTGAGCACAAAAACACCTACGCTTGTCTCCCCTACAGACTCCACCACAAACTCCAACTGGGACTTAACACCACCCTGTGCAACTGGACTGTGGACTTTCTCACCAAACGCACACAGAGGGTCAGAGTGGGCAACAACATTTCCTCTACTCTTTACATTAATACCGGCACACCCCAAGGGTGTGTGTTAAGCCCTCTGCTCTACACCCTGTTTACCCACGACTGCTGCTTCCTCCTCCAGCCTCATTTGTTTGCGGATGACACCACTGTCCTTGGTCTCATCACCAACGGCTATAAAAGGGACTACAGGACAGCGGTGCAATATCTTACGACATGGTGTGGCAGTTATAACCTGGCCTCAAACATCAAAAAGACCAAGGTAATGATAGTGGACTTTTGGAAAAAACAACCAACAAATCACAGACCCCTCTCGGGCTCAGAGACAGTGGAGAGGGTCAGCACCTTCAAACTTTTTGGGGTGACCATGGCGGAGGACCTGACCTGGGCCAGTCATATTACCTCAGCTGTTGGAAGGACCAAGCAACGTCTGTTGTACTTGAGGAAGCTGAGGGAATACCACAACTCCATACCACTCCTGTTGAACTTCTACAACTGCCCCATTAACTGTGTCCTGACATATGGGTTCCGGGTGTGGTTCTCATGATCCTTTGAGGCAGACCAGCAGGGACTTCCGTGCGTAGTGAAAACATCAGTGAAAATAACTAGATCGCCTCTCCCTGAGGTCAGCACCATTTACACCACTCGCTGCCTATAGAGAGTGCAGAATATCCTGCGTGATTGCCACCATCCTGCTTACCACTTGTTCGAACTGCAGCCCTCAGGTAGAAGGTATAGGTCCCTAAGTGCCCGAATCAAAAGACTGGCCAACAGTCTGTATCCCCAGGCCATAAGACTGGTGAAATCACAGTACGGCTGAGAACTCTCACAATATCTACTATTTACATGGCTGTTTATTTACTTATTTATACTTTAGAGCTCTGATGCAATTTAATTGGGACTTATCAAGCAAGGTATCAAGCACTGGTGTCACTTTTGTCTCTCTCACCTCAGATGAATTTTCTATTGAATGTTGGACTCCAAACAAAATTTTGTTGCCTTTGACAATGACAATAAATGCTTATTGTCAATATTGTCACTGACCAAAATTCCAACGATGACAGTAACGACCCATCAATACCCACCCAACGACTGGTATCACACTTCATAGGTATCCCCAGGTCCACCCAACTGGAGGGACTTGAAACACCCCTTTCTCCCCACTCACAGGATATAACTTCTGTAACTCTGTACTAACAGAACTAAAGAAGACTCTTGAATGAGAGGTGAAACGTCCAAAAAAACTGAATGTCCAGTTGCCTAACTAAACTCTTTAACCTTGACCATGACCTGGATGACTGAGAATCTGCATCGACAATACAAAAAAGATAAGTGAGATAAATAGTTTGTGAACCTCATCAAACATCTCCCCAGAAGGCCGAGAGATGGCGTCGCTGATCTCTTTTGCCAAGTCCTGCTGCTCGTTGATGTCGTCCATAAGATCATCAATTTTGCCAATGTCCCTGAAAAAAGACCAGAGAGATCTATAATAGGAAAAAAAACTCTAAGAATTCCCACATCAGCTCTTTGTCCAAAGCAGATGAAGTATTAATGTTTAATGTCTAAGTAAAGTAAGTTACTACTGAGGTCCACTGAGCACGGCAACGTCAATTTGGTGATGGGTTAAATACAGACGTCACATTTTATTGTGTGCAGTGGTGTGGATCACAATGTCACAATGACAAGGAGTTTGCATTGTTTCCCCCACCTTAGCTGACACTTTCTCCAGTTCCATCCTTTCTACGCTTTATTCTTATCCTCTCTTCTACAGTCTATTATGCTCTGAACAGTTGATTCTCAGTATCGAAACTTCTGCACCTTCACTACCTTTGCTCCTTGTAGCTGCAATTCCACTGTTCTCACTTTACCTTTATTCCACTTCCCTCTAATGCAATCCTCCACCTCTTCAGATTTATAAACAAGGATATCTGTCTTTTGTCATAATCTATCAAAATCATAAAATATATTTTATGAATGTTATCTTGAGATAACAATTTGTTACCTCAGTTTGGTGTTCAAATAACCTTCATTTTTTTTTTTTAACACAATTTTCTTCAGACAGGTTCTTACGTGCTCTCATGGATCCTCTTCATAGCCTTCGCAGCCAAACCCATGTTCTTCAAGACCTCAGTGTTGGTGTGCGAGTTCTCCAGAGATTCTCTCTGGAACTCAATGGTCGACAGTGTCCCATCAATTTGGGTGAGCTGCTGCTCCAAACGCTTCTTCCTCTTCAGCGCCTGCAGGGCAGCTGATGAGGAGAGACAGACTTCAGATCATGTAGATAGTCTCACACCTTTGCTGTCATTGAATGGGACTCTCCTGTGTTCTTAGACACAGAGAGTTTTGCCCATTAATTTATTTTTGGACTGGGGTGAGCCCAGAGCATACTGTGGAACCACGTGGTTTAACATGCAAGTATACAGGAAGCTGTGAACCTTCATTCAGACAGGACAATGTGTTGTGTTGATGCTCCATTAAGTGTACATGAATCCTAGAATTTTGTTGAAATAATGAGTGGGACAATCAATCAAATGTCCTTTTTAATCATTAAATGTCATTTTTAATTTATTAAAAATTAAATTAACATTTATGATCACAATGTAGAATGTAGCTTTTTATTTTAAGTAATTTGTTTGTGAATGAAACGATACAATTCATTCAAGATAATTACATTTTTACATTTCCTAGATACACACATATGAAACAAATCGACACATATGAAACAAATCGACAAAATAAATGTTATAAATAAAATATTTTTAACTGTTAAGTTAGTTGTTATGTCAGAATTCAGGTCACATTGCCAGGATCGGCCGAGCTGTTTTCCCTCAATGTTTTCTTACCTCTCTTGTTTTTGGTGCCGTGCCTCTTTGCTAGCATCAGCTCCTGTTCTATCCTCTTCTCTAGGTAGTCCTGCTTCTTGGTCAACATTTCCTCCGTCTCTCGAAGTTTGTTGATGGCTTCCTGAGGACTCGGACCTCCGCGGTGCTGCTTGGATTTGGACTTGGACGAGCTCGTGGAACTGGAGCTGCCCTTTAATAATTTCGATATTTTGCTCATTTTAATGCTGTTACCGAGACAACACTACGAAAGAAGGGTAAAGAAAACCAAAGGCCAAAGTTTCCGCAGTCGACTGTGAACCCGTTCTTTCAGACGGGTGTGTTTATGTCAGGACGGAATTTCTTGTTTGACGGCTTTATGGTTTCTATTTAAACCAGCCAGTGAACGCACCACACCTTTCACCTGAGATACGTGACGGCACTTGACGCCCTTCAATTTCTGTTTCATCCCTTGACGGTCTGTGCCCTCGTGACCTATGTATCACATTATATAAATTTAATAAATAAAAGCTAGTAAGGTGATGATGATAATAATAATAAAAATAACAATAAATACAGTAATACGTATTATGATTGCGTAAAATTATATGATAAGTTATACTATATAATTTTACACAACTCCACGTTTTGCAAAATGGTTGCTGAAGTACTTATTTTACTTTATTTATTTATTTATTTATTTATTTATTTTTATACATTAAAACGATGGCTTCCTATAGTTACGTGACAAAGGCACGTGACGTGACGTTAGAGGTCAAAGTTTGTGTTGACATCGTCGCGGCAAATGGCTGAATTAGACGTCGGAAATCACTGCCAGGTTGACTCCTGTCATCTGAAAGGTCTGTGTACCATTCACATTAAGTAAGATGTCTTTGGTTTGAAGAGGTTACAATGATGGTTCTGTTTTCTAATAAGACACTGGGCAGCTACGGTTAGTCTGGCTAGGTGAGCTAACCGCTATCCGGGAATTATTGCACCACAGCTGAAGAGTTGTTCTTTAATAGCCCTCGTGAACAGTGACAAAAAGGTGTTCAATGGAAATATGTCCTTCCTTTATTTAGTAAGGACATATAAATCTGAACATATTATTTGTTTAGATTTGTGTGCTGTTTTTATAATCTAGCGCAAAACATTGAAAGTACTATGTCCAGTACCTCTCGAAGTAACTAATTTTGGATTGAATTAACTGTGGGACTGAGAATCTACACATATTATATTGGAAGTTCAGTTAACCCTACTGTTGTCCTCGGGTCAAAATGACCCGAAACTGCGTTAGAAAACCCCAAAAAATCCCCTTAACGATATTTTTCAACTTGAAATTGTATTAATTTTCCTAGACCCCCCTTTATCCACATTATGCATGCTGTACAAAAAAAGGTACAAAAGTTGTCTTCGGGTCAATTACCCGACAGTGGAATTCAATTGAAATCACAGTCACAGAGTTATTTACACAGAATGTGAGAATGTCATAGTTCTATCTGAGATCAATCAGAAGCAGATGTTAACAAGACAAGACAGGTGGCCTTCTCATAGACTGCAGGGCCCTTTGAGTGTGGATTTCCAGAAGCTATAAGGGTGCTGCAGATGACAGAACGCCAAGTATTCTCTGTGCTGAAGCAATGAGTGTGCATTATAACGTCCAATAGGCTCTAGAGCAGATTTTTTTAAGATCTCCTGCAAGACAACTCTGAGTCAGAAGAAGAAGTGGAGGATGTATCAGAAGAGGATGAAGAAGAAGATGGGGAGGAATACAATCCAGAGCGTGATGTATCATCATTGGAGGAAGAAGAAAACTCTGAGCTGAAAAAGAAACTGTCCTTTCAAAAAGCAGAAACATAACATGGTTCTTGGCAGGGAGGCTGAACAAAATGTCATAAAGATGACAAGATATGTCAATTCTCACGCCCATGATATCGTCTCTTCATTCTACCTGTTCATCACAGCAGCAACAGAAAAAAATAATACTGGCAATGACAAATATGGATACAGGTGAAAAAAGATGGATGAGACTGACCTTCGAACCTACTTAGGGCTGCTAATCTAATCCAATTCAAGGAATACAGGATTTGAGGACAACAGGAGGGTTAAGGCGAAAAAGTCTTGGACAACAGTTTTTAATTCGTTACCATTTCGCTGTTTCTGTTTCCTCTGCGTATCAGCCTTCTTTATCTTGTATTATCCTGTACTATCGATTCATTAATCACATTTTTTAATAGAGTTTTTTTTCTACAGATTTCCTCCCATTTATCTGCAATTATTGCAGTGGTGTTTACTGGTGAGTTACATTTAGTATAGCAGCATAAAATAAAAACTAAAAGAATAAAAATCTTCAGCGGAAAAGCCATAAATCTATGTCAAAACGTAATAAATGTTTCATCTCCTGCAGCCTGCAGCACAGAAGCAAGGAAGCCCACTCCTGTCCAAAGGTGAGCTGAAAATATTTTTTTGAAAAATGTCTGTTTCATGTTTCTCAGATAAGATAAGCTGAAACCGTTTTTGTTTTTAAATTTCAATGTTACAAACCTTACTATTTCTGTTGCATAACTAATCCGACCTTTCAGGAGTCGTTGACTAAAGAACAGAGTGGAGTGCGTGCAGCTCCTGGTAGTTCCAGTTATCCATGCTCATTCCCAGACTGCAGAGGAAAAGAGTTGCTGCCTGTCATATGCCCTCAGTGTGAAAAACAATTCTGTTTAGTGTAAGTTTAGTTTAATCTCTTTTTCTCTCATTTTTTAATTTGTTTTATTTTTTTTACAGATGATTAAATGTTTATTTTTTGCATGAATTATAGTAGCGATGTCCAATATTACATTTACTAGCACCAATATTAACCGATATTGCCCAAACACTTCATCCCCGATACCAATATTAACTGATACTGATATCAATCAATAGCCGGTATTGATTGATATCAGTATCGGTTCTTATTGGTATCGGGGATGAAGTATATGCAGGTGATTTCTTCTGAATTGGTGTGATACCAGACTGAAGGCATGCTACAAAAAAACACACAAACCACATAAACACACTACTTCAATATAAGTTAATGAAAAATGACACATTTATTTTTTACCATTTGTCTGAAATAGTCTACTGTTGGACAGAATAATTTTTCCAAAAACATTGATTAACATTATAAACCGGGCTCATTCAGCCCTCACAGCAATAGGCAATATAAATGGACACAAACAGAAACAGCTGCAGTATAAGAGTAATCTCTTTAATGAGAGAAAACACATTTAGCATCGTCACAATGTGAACAACTCTTCTCATTGATAACATGAGAGACGACACTGACCGGCGTTTCACTGGCAAGTGTCTGAGAAATACTTATTTTGAATACAATTAGTCATGACATAGCCCGGCATGAGAAACTCCACATGTTTAGTAAAACCAACGTCTTGACCGGGAAAGAGTGGCTGGATTTTCAAGACAATGAACTCCGTGGAGTTTGTCTGATTTCTTTTGCTCTTCTCTGTTCTTCACCATATTTAACTATTTTGCTCTTGTGTGTTCTTTTCCGTATTTAATACTGAGTCTTTGAGAGAGAGCTGCTGCTGCGTTGTTGTCGTTTCACTGACTCCATTGTTGTTTTTCTTTACTTTGCTGCATAAAAACGTCTTGTGATAAAGTGTTAAAATCTTACCACCCACCCTCACATAGCCAGCTCTTTAGTAGTCATGAATTACAGTTTTCTATCCACACCACGGACATTTACTGTAGCATTGCTCATTTTTGTTGTCCCTTTAAGATCATTAATCTCATGCCGGTCAAAGTATCACTCAGAACACCATGAGGAAGTCCAGCGTATTTTCCGAGACAGCAGCTTTGCAGCTTTGGATTTTGAATATCTGTGAAAAGAACAATACCGATATGCTGCGATTAAAAAAGGTTGCTGATATCGGCCCTATAATATTGGTGCATCGATATACCGGCCATCCCTAAATTATAATCATCTACTCCGTGTATTAATGCAGCAATTATTCTTAATTTTCAGCCATCGTCATCAGGATGACCACAAGTGTGGAAAGATGGAAGTCCAAAAGCCTCGAATGGCAGCTACAAAGGAGCTTGTGCAAAGGATAATAGGTTTGTGTCAACTCTTATTTTGGCTGGGTCACCTTTTTAACACACAATAATTTGCCAGACTTGGTAACAACTGTGCTATGCTTTCTAAATTTAGAATCAAAGGATGAGTCAAAAACCAAATGGCGCAAAGGAGCAAAGAACAATGCAACTGCTGCCAAGGTGGCATTAATGAAACTGAAACTACATGCTGCAGGAGACAAAGGCCTTCCACAGGTCAACATTATACCTTGTTGTTTTCATGCATCCTCCTCTGCGTTGTTCTTTTACTGACTGATCATCATCTGGTTCTGGCCTTTCAGACAGAGAGAACCTATTTTCAGGTGTATCTCCCCAAAGAATGTAAAGCTTCCAGTCAACCCATGTTCTTCTGTTCCAAATGGAGTGTTGGAAAAGTGGTAGATTACGCAGCATCACTGGCTGGCCTAAAAAACAACAACAACATACTGACAGCGAAGGTAACACACTTGACTTTGTATCTTTTATGATACATATCACTGATATTAACCAGGTATTGGCCAATTTTGGGGCAGTTGGTGGCCTGGTGGTTAAGGAAGCGGACAAGGGTCCGCAGGGCTCCTGGTTCGAATCCCCCTACCGCCAAGTTACTGCTGAGGTCCACTGAGAATGGACCAATGTCTACCTACTCACAGCTTCCGGGTGCTCAAAGTTGTCCACTGTTCACTTTGGTGATGGGTTAAATACAGAGGTCATGTGCAGTGGTGTATATACTGTATGTGCACTATATATATATATATATATATATATAAATTATGTTATATGAACTGTTATCAGTGTTCAATGTAAAAATTAAAATTATATATTGCAGTGTGTGGATTTTGCCATTTCATGTGTGCTCTAAAAATTTTTTTGTGAATAAATGGCTGTCAATGAAAAAGAAAGTCACTAGATTGTAGCGTTGCAGTTGTAACACTGCAATGCTACGGAAATCTGTATTGCCATTTGTTAGTAACAGAATCAGAACACATTTGGACAATATAAATAAACATTAGCAAATAAACAAATTACCAATGCAAATGACATTTCTTTTTAATCGTAGTTCAACAGAATAATTTAAAAAACAGAAATAATGAAACTACATGGACAAAATGATAGTATCCCGAGAAAACATTGCTGTCAGCATAATTCATGTTTTCAAACCTGTGAAAAACAAACAAAACAAACAATCTGGAGAAGACACTTTTAAAACATGATACATTTTGATCAGTTTGCTTACAAGGAATGGGCAAAACTACATGCCAACAGGTGTAGAAGTCCTATTCAGAGTAACAGAAATGTGCTAATTCCAGTGATTGCTTCAAAGGGTTGTGTAACCAAATACTAAGTTAGAGTACCATAATTTTTGTCCAAGCCAGTTTTATTATTTTTGGTTTTAAAATTATTAAAATGATTCTGTTGCACCACTATGTAAAAGCAACATACATAATCTAAGTAAATATAACTTCTTTTGTTAGAGACTAATGTGGGTTTTTCTTTCTGAACATTCTTGGGTTTGCAGAAGCTGCGGTTGTGCCATCCTCAGTCTGGGAAGGCACTGCCAATGGACGTCACCCTGCTCTCGCTGCTGTCTCACCCAGAAACATCTTTGTACAACGGTGGGGATGTGATTCTTGAATATCTGAACAACGAGTGCACAGGTCTAGAGGATGTTGTGGATTATATCACTCTGACATAACAAACACAACAGTTCTGCAGATAATGAACTGGTTTTAAAATAAAAGATCTTGTTTTGAAACCCTCCGCGTTGGTGTTGCTTTTAATGGTAATGTAAATATAAATCAAATGAATAGTTTGTTGTAGTTACATTTTATATTGGAATATATTCTATTCATGTCTCTACTTTTAGACAGTACATAAAGCAGAGCTTTTTATCTAAAATTGTCTAACTGCTAAAGAAGCTACGAAAAAGCAAAATATAGTTTAATTTAATTATAAATTAAATTAAACAACATATTGGTAATAATGTCACACTGGCATAAGCAATTTAAAACATTTTTAATGTGGTATTTGTATTTGCCTTCAAACAATTTATAACTAAATCCTTTTAATTTCAAATATAAACATAGAATACATAGTTACACATTCAATTTGCTGCTCCGCTTATTCCGAGTCAATGTTATTCTAACTAACTAAATAAAAAGTTATACCTGAATTTATTCATAACCCTATACAAATGTCATTATGAAGATTAAAAGCCTTTTCTTCTCGATTTCCTTGAACTGCATGAGCAGAGCTCCATAAGCTATGCTTCTAAATACTTATCTCTTGATAGTAGTATTTATTAATACATGGACTAGACATAGACTTCAGAATAAAAATAACATTTTATATTTGAGTTAAAACGCATCAATGACAAATGAGCCAATTTTAACCAATGACATTGGAGATTCATAGAGACAGACAGGTTGATGTGCCAATTAGATCAGGACAGAATGTAACAGTGGGCGTGAGTACTGGGTCTTACATATAACAAAAAGGGCCGAGCTCTTGGGCGCAGTCGTTTTTGTTGTTTTGGTGAGAATAGATTTGAGATCGCGCTAAGAACAGCTTTTATTAATATATTATTCGGCGAAAGAGCTCGTCAGTCGCTATATTTTGATCGAGTCGCTTTGTTAAGGGGCGACTTGATCCCACTGATCCGAATTGCGTTGTGAAATTAGGTGGAAAGGGATGCCGCTGCAGACAGACTCCGACGGACGACATCAGTCTCTGGATTCAATTTCATCCCATTTAATCGGAAAGAGCAGTTTTTCTATAAATTTAAAAACCCTTAGAATAAGCCGTCCGCGACCGAATTCATTTGTGAGACGCTTAAGCTCGAGTTCGAACTAAAAAAGCAGCTTCCGTCGTTAAGTAACGAGAACGGGACGAAGGTATTAAATTAGCCTATTGCTAACCTAGCTCAGGCTAACTCTGGACGCAGTGATAAAAGGAGAAGGGAGTGCGCAAAGCTCTTTCATTGAAGGAAGGCAAAGTAGTTGTTTTTTCACATTTCGCCGCCGAATAAGGTACCCGGTGAGTTTTTATAATTGTAAGAACTGAACCAGGAAGACAATTTGTGTCAACTCGTATTTAAGGGAGTGGGGGAGGGGTAAAATCTTACATCAACAGAGCAAAATGACTCTTCAAACTTGTCCAGGAGGGGCGCTGTATCACTATATACTGTATCATTGTAATGGCTTGGTTAATTCAAATACATTGAAGAATTCAGTGAAAAAACAGGTTAATGTGCATTACTATTGCATACTACCATTGTTCTTGAAATCATGTATAATTCATTATGAATAGAAGTATTACTAATTGTCTTTCTCAGAATAGGCGAAAAAAAAGTACACCTGGGATGTCTACATTTTTAGGGAACAGCTAACATGCGAAAAATTACAGATACATTTTCAAAAATAAATAAACACACAAAGGGTATCGTGTGTAACAACAGTAATACATTTTCAAAAATATATATGAACACATAAAGGGTTTTGTGTTCAAACAGCAGTCTGTGCAGTTGGTGATTCTTGTCTATTTCTTACTTGCTGTTTTAATTAATTTTCCCTAAGCCTAAGGGATTTAATTAATAGAACTTAATTAAGTTCTATCTATCTATCTTTTTTGTCAGGCACCTGTCAGATGGACAAAATGCAACAGAACACTGACATTCTTACATTGTTAAATATTTCACACCTTCTTTCATGGTAAAACAGAAATTGAGTCCTTTTAAGAACACAGTAGAAGCAGACGAGAAAAAGATGTAGAATCACTATATGATGGGAAGTGTAGAGATAAGGAGATAATGGCACACTTAGATGATACTATACTTTGTCTTCACCATTCCTTATTTTATCCATGGGTTTTTACATGGTTGAATAATTACATCATTTCCATTCTCTAACTCTAATGTCCAATAGTTGGGTTAATAACTGTGTGGGGTAGGTTCGTAATTGGAAAATATATACTTTAATGAAATGATAACTATGTCACCTCTACTTTGCAGATCTCCCCTTTACGTGGTGGGTTTTTGAACACATTAACTACGATAAAAGAGGACTGTTGATATACATTTTTGTGTGGTTAAAGAAATCCTTTGCAGGAGTAAGAAAAAACAGCACCACATTGAGGGCCCCATAATAAGCTAGATCCTCGTTAACGGAGCTGTGGGACTGATGGAAAAGTGTACTTGCAATATATCTGGTTGTTTAGAAAATGATTATGCTACAATATATTATTCCCATCTGTATTTAAATATCCTGTTGAGGGCCAACCTAAAATCATGTGGATTTCTATTTTATTTACATAAATTCCCATTCACTTCCATTTAAACCCATAAATAGTTCCTTTGATGGCCACTTTACATAGAAGGATCTTTTTAGACGTTTCGCCACTTGTCCAAGAGGCTTCTTCATTTCTACTCTTGGGTGAGAGCTAATATGTCTTCAAGAAAGGAACTATGTCAAGTTGCCTTTAAGTAAGTTGGTGGCCTAATGGATAAGGAAGCGGACCTGGGTCCACAAGGCCCCCGGTTTGAATCCCCCAACGGCCAAGTTACCATTGAGGTCCACTGAGCATGGCACCATCCCCACTCACAGCTCCCCGGGTGCCCAAAACTGCCCACTGTTCACTTTGGTGATGGGTTAAATACAGAGGTCGTGTTTCGTTGTGTGCAGTGGTGTGAATCACAATGAAAAGGAGTTTGCTTTCCTTTAAAAAGTAACTATTTGTCGATTAAATAACCTGGATGACTGAGAACCTACACTCTCATGGAAAGTTTCCAACTAGTGCCTGAGTCCTTGATCCTTTGAAGTGTTAAACCTTGTCATTTAGTGATAATATGTGGTCTGGGGCAGTTCTGTTTTGGTCATAAGTCAGAGAGGTCGGGGCGATGGAGCAAGGAGATATTCCCTGTGCCACGATTAGGTTCACAACAAACAGAGACCCTGAGTCTCTGACCTGTTTTTCCCCTCATGACTGAAAAATACTTTGTTTTTCACACAGCAATGAAACTTTTGGAAAACTCCAGCTTTGAGGCGCTCAGTTTCAGGCTGTGTGTGGAGACAGGAGAGTCTCACATTCTTGGCAGGTAAGGAAATCACGTCACATTAGCAACCCTCAACACTGGTGGCAAACATTTGTCCAAGGTTCTTTCACTGTCGGTAGCCTATAGAAAGATTAGGGGATAAGTGGTGAGATGTTAAGGTTTTCTTGGGGCAGTCGGTGGCCTAATGGTTAAGAAAGCGGACTTGGGTTCGCAAGGTCCCTGTTCAAATCCCCTTACTGCCAAGTTACAGGTGCCCAGCCAGCAGCCCCCTGCTCACTGTGGTGATGGGTTAAATACAGAGGCATAATTTCCCAAAGGATACTCCCTGGGGTTTACTATAGTTCTAATTATTATTATTATGAGTTGAGGTTTTGGATCAGACAGGGGCAGATGATAGGCTTTGGAGACTGAAGATCCAAATAAAACCATGGGATTTGGTTTGTCTGACATGAACAGTACTTTATCTCTGTGTCACTAAACCAAAAACCATCATGTTGTTTATTAATGTTTTTGAATCACTTTTCTTTTCATTTGGCTTGTCCCTTTTTCAGGGGTTGCCTCCTCTTTGTCTCCTACCTGGTAGCATTTTTCTACCAGGTAGGAGGTAGAAAGGTTCTATAAACCTTTCCCTTAACCTATAAGGAGACATTCTTCTATCACAGATCGTTCCAAACTTTTTTTCTCTTGCTGTTCCATCCTGCTTGCATTCTATTCTTCACCTCTTTTCCAAAGTCTCTGCTATACAGCTGATCCTAAGTATCTAAACTCTTTCTCCACCTCTGGTTTCTGTAACCTCGCCATACCACTGTTTTTTTTTCCATTAACACACGCATATGTACTCTCTCTCGCTACGACTGACTTTCATTCCTCTTTCCTGTAGTGCAGTGGTTTTCAACTTGCGACCCATTTTAGATCGGGTCTGCGACCCACTTTTGAGTCGGGACCCTGATGAATGGGTCAGCTGGTCAAAAATCTAAATAATGTGAATCAGCTGGTGAGCATGTGTTTTATTTTAGAAAAACTCCTATTTTCAAAGTCACACTCTGCTGCATAAATTAACAATAAACAACAATGAAATCTGCAAACATAGTAGTACTCTTTGACTGCATCTGTGAACCTGTCCATCACCAAAGCTAACAAGAAGGTGCCCAGGGCTTGATCTTGATTAATTGCAAAGGTCCTCTTTGATTTATCAGATTAAAATTTGTCAGAAATTTGTCAAAAATAAAACTCTCAGTCAGACCAGTTTTGGTAATGTTCTTTGTAGCTAAGCAGTACACACACTTTACCCTCCTCAGGGTTTCTGTAAACCAACTGTTAACCAGCTGATCTGAGTAAACAAAAATAGAGTTCTATTCGAAACAGAACTACTTTTTTCCTTACCCAGTTGTTTGGAAACTTCCCACTGGACTGGTAAAGACCTTACTTGGAAAGGACTATGACACTGGGCCACACCCCACACTGTGATCCAGGTGTTGGTGCATGATAGAGGTCTACTTGAGGACAGTGGAGCTAGTAAAAAAAGAAAACATTATGTAACAACTGTGATATGAGTAGGGAGATAAGAGCTGTTCACCTTAACTGAGAGTTCAGAAGTGACAGTTGGTGTTTTCTACACTGACCCTCAGCGCATTATAGTCCAGAGTTAAAATGTATATTGTCTGCACAGAGGGCTATTAAAAAAAGTCAGAAGATTGACTGAGCCATCAAACTCATTCACTGGGCTCCGCGTTCTGACATGTCAGGACCTGTGGGGACAGCTTAGTTGAGTAGTGTATGGAAAATAGGGGCAGTTATTTTCACCCCAACTCCACATCCACTACTGAGTGTGGCTAGATCTGCCAAGGACAAAGTCACAATTGGGTTTGAAGGCAGCATAGTTTGCTTGCAGCATGTTGCTTAGCCTTGGCTCTTGCATTAAGTTTGAGAAAGCTCCATAAAACATTGAGGCCTGAAGACTGTTTTTCTTTGTAATTAAATACTTTCAGAATAGTTTGTACAAAAATTTTGTTTTAATTTTCAGTCTTTGACTGCATCTTTTTTCTCCTCAGAATTGAGAGCTACTCATGTAAAATGGCAGGAGATGATAAACATATGTTCAAACAGTTCTGCCAGGAGGGGGAGCCACATGTGCTGGAGGCTCTATCTCCCCCTCAGTCTACCAGTGCTACTAGTCCTTCACAGTGAGTACTGCAACTAGAGGATAGAGACATTTCCTGAATCAGAAAGTCACTTTCATCTGCAGTGGTGGCCTCGCAGTTATGGAAGCAGGAAGGCGTACAGTATAGTGTGCCTCGTGTGAAACCAGTAACAGATAAGTGGATGAATGAATGAATGTCACTCTCTGTCTGTGTTCAGACTGGGAAAAAGCAGCGAGGATGGTGAGAACCCTTTGAGTGACAAGTGTTGCAGGAAGACACTCTTCTACCTCATCACCACACTTAACGAGTCTTTCAGGCCGGATTACGACTTCAGCGCTGCACGTGCCCACGAGTTCAGCCGAGAACCCAGTCTGAACTGGGTGAGTCTGTTTGACCTGGGCCGCACTGTATTCATTCATTTAGAACATGAGAAAAATTATCCACTGTGTTCCTCCTCAGGTCGCCAATGCTGTGAATAGCAGCCTGTTCTCGGCTGTAGGTGAGGAGTTCAACTCCCTGGGGCCAGAGCTGTGGAACGCCATAGACCAGGAGATCAACCTGCCAAGCTGTGACATTTACAGGTGTGAGTGATGCTCTTCATCAATAAGGTGCAACATTAGGATGGTTTAATGCTGTATTTCTATAATCAGTAGTTGCTTCTTCACATAAGTGTTTGATAAAATAAAGCTGTCCTGTTTGTATGTATGTGAGTGTACTGGTAATATTCTGGTGACAGGGGTAATGATACATTGCAATATACTGTGGTAGTACAGATGTGGCAATATCCTGATATTCCTTTGTATGTATTAGTTTCACGTCATCGAAAACTGTTCCAAAGCAGGGTATCTAAACTCAACACTACAGTGGTATGAAAAAGTATCTGAACCTTTTGGAATTTGTCACATTTCTGCACAAAATCACACAGGTGAAAAAACAGTGTCTGCTGTAACAAAAACCACCCAAACATCTATAGGTTTTCATATTTTAATGTGGATAGCATGCAAACAATGACAGAAGGGGGGGGGAATAAGTATTTAATACTTAATACTCATTTAATATTTTGTGCCCCCCCGGTCAGGACTAATCTTGGCCATCTATACAAAACTGTTGTGGTTTAGTCAGATTCCAGGGATGTCTGGCATGAATTGCTTTCTTGAGGTCATGCCACAGCATCTCAATGGGGTTCAAGTCTGGACTTAAACCTGTCTCTTATACACATCTAGATGTGTATAAGAGACAGGGGATGTTGTGTTGAACTGTGCTCTGGTGAATAACATGTGCCCCCCCGGTCAGGACTAATCTTGGCCATCTATACAAAACTGTTGTAGTTTAGTCAGATTCCAGGGATGTCTGGCATGAATTGCTTTCTTGAGGTCATGCCACAGCATCTCAATGGGGTTCAAGTCTGGACTTAAACTTGGCCACTCTAGAACGTGTATTTTGTTCTTCTGAAACCATTCTGTAGTTGATTTACTTGTGCGTTTTGGATCATTGTCTTGTTGCAGCATCCATCCTCTTTTCAGCTTCAACTGTCTGACAGATGGGCTCAGGCTTTCCTGCAAAACATCCTGATAAACTTGTGAATTAAACGACCAACAATTTTTTTTTTACACAGCGGTGGCTCTCTTCGTGGAGTCCTCCCATGAACACCATTCTTGGCCAGTGTTACATATAGTTTATGTGTGGACAGACATTGGACTGTGCCAGTGATTTCTGTAAGTCTTTAGCAGACACTCTAGGGTTGTTTTTTACCTCTCTGAGTATTCTGCGCTGAACTCTTGGCGTTATCTTTGGTAGACGGCCACTCCTTAGGAGAGAAGCAACAGTGCCAAACTCTCTATTTGTAGACAACTTCTCTGACTGTCGATTGGTGAACATCCAGACTTTTAGAGATGGTTTTGTATCCTTTATCAGTTTTATACAAAACGACAATTCTTGATCGCAGGTCTTCACACAGCTCATTTGAGCGAACCATGGTGCACATCAGACGATGCTTCTCATGAAGACAATTCTTACCAGGTGTGTGTTCTATAGTGTGCAGGGCAGCTATGGCACTCATCAGTGATTGGGCACACACTTGACTTAAATTGTTTGGACAAAATTAGTTTCAATTGCTCTTTGAGTCTCCTTAGGCAGAGGGTTCAGTTACTTATCCACATTAAAATATGAAAACCTATAAATGTTTGTGTGGCTTTAGTTAAGCAGACACTGTTTTTTTATCTGTGTGATTTTGACAAATATCAGATCACATTTGATGGTGATTTTATATAGAATACTTTTTCACTGTATTCTTAACTGGCTTGGCTAGAAACAATTTTTATAGCTAAGTAGACTGAACTTGCCTCACAGGTAGACAACTTAAGTGAGCGTATTTACACAAGAACTAGAAGTACAGCAAGTCCTCAAATGTATTTGCTATCATGTTGCAGCTATAACCCTGACCTGGACTCTGACCCCTTTGGGGAAGAAGGAAGTCTTTGGTCATTCAATTATTTTTTCTACAACAAGAAGCTGAAGAGAATTGTTTTCTTCACATGTCGCTCCATCAGGTGAGTGGCTACGTTTTTTTTTTTTTTTTTTTTTTTTAAACATTATTATTCCTCATGTTGGGAGGAAGCTTCAACAATGATAACCAGCCATATTTATGTTGTTGATAAACTACAGCGTCCTGAGTGGTTATGGCCGTGACAGTCTGGACAATGAGTTGGACATGGAGCTGGAAGATGAGGAGATGGACAGCTTCACTGAGGACAGGTCAGAACGAGAAACTCCTTCTCCGGTTACACACTTTCATCTTTGAAAATAAAATGAATTACACAAAGATGATTGCTTTTCCTTGTCCTTTACTCCCCAGGTGCCCCAGAGCTCTTTGTGTATAACTGAGTCCAGGTGTCATCCCAGCGCCACCCTCCTACCTGGTTTCACTCCCGTTAGTTTTAGTAATTTCCTATTCTTTTCTATTTTTGGATGTGATTCCCTCTCTTGAAGTGCACCTTCTAAATATAACGGCATGTTTGAATCCTGCTCCCTCTGCTGGCAGGTTAGTGCATATACAGTAATGTGACAATTTCTTTTTTTAATCTATAATGTGGACTTTCCTACAGCAGCTTCATGCTCTTTTATCCAGTGTGATTTCTGTCACAAAGCACAGTCTCACATTTACATCCACCATGTTTTCAAAGAGACCACAGAGATTATGTT
Organism: Paraplagusia blochii; assembly: GCA_016785265.1. Classification (NCBI taxonomy): domain Eukaryota; kingdom Metazoa; phylum Chordata; class Actinopteri; order Pleuronectiformes; family Cynoglossidae; genus Paraplagusia; species Paraplagusia blochii. The sequence goes on from JAFBJS010020319.1 coordinate 21,875, forward strand.
GGAGAAGGTCTGGACAGTGAAGCCCATCAAATCTGGACAAGGTCCAGATATAGCATATAGCAGCTGTCATCGTGGTGCTTCCCTGTGACGGTGACGTTACTGTGGGAACTCTTTGGTAGTTTGTAACGTTTATAGGTGTATTTCTTGTCTGGAACTTGTTGACCAGGAATCAGTACCAGCTTTGAAAACATATCAGTGCTTCACTGCTTGTATCTTACTAATTTTGTAGCTTTTGTAGTTCCTTCATCAGTTCCCGGTACCTTTAATTCTTTGTGTTGTTGTTTTCTTTTACTGCAGTGCAGAGGCATTATTGAAAAGTGAATGTATACAAACATTTTAGAAGAAAAAAAAATCAAGCAGGATATTTACCTGAAAAGTAGCAGGGAATGTGCACAACATTATTTTTTAGAATTGAAGTTCTTAAAACCAGGTAAAACCCTTTGCTTTCTTTATATGCTGATATTGATGTCAATAAATCAATGTTTGAGTCTGACTGTTTTTGTTGCAAAGAAGTCTCTGGACAACACTTTAGGGACAACAGACTCAACAGATCCAGGACCAGTCCTCATTGAAGTAATAGAACATTTAGTGAGCAGTGCTCAGAACATTCTGCTTAGAAGAGGGAACCCAGGTTCAAGAGGTTTGCCTGGTTCAGACTTGACAACTCATCTCAGCAGCAGTGTTAAAAATAAAAAAAAGTGTTTTTGCAGAGAGAAAAAATAAGTAAAAATCAAAGGTGGCATTAAAAAGTTTAATATACAAAATGGTTAAGATGCAGTCCAACTATTGCACGCTCAACAAACACACAGCACCAAAGATCAGATGTATATTACTGTTGGAGGAGCAAAATCATAAAAGCCAAAAAAATTAACTGATAGTTGTTTACATTTAAAACACTGGTTATTAGCCCTAAAAAAATAAATAGCCGAATCATTTCCATTTGTTCTATGAAAATGATTGATGAGAAACTTTTGCCAACACTTGGAGAAATGAAGAAGTTTGTAGCAAATGCACAGGCTCACAGTTCAGTCCTGCTGTGGGAACAAGCGCGACCTGTGCAGATAATGTGGAACTAACGGTCCAAACAACAGTGTAGAGGTGAGAACTGAACTGTGAGGAACTCTCCTGGAATTCTGTGCAAAAAAAAGTAAGGTGATGTACCACATCACCCGTAGGGCTGTTTCCACAATACCTCAATGGCAAATGATGCAATGAGAGGAGTACTGTAGGGCTTCCCTGAACACTGACAGACGTCATCACCAACTTGTCCTTAAAAATAAAAATCTGTCTCCGTCTTTCCACCAGGTCAAAAGTTACAGTTTGGCAGAGAATATGAGGAACTTCCAATTAAATTTCTGTGTTCTTGAACTCTTCAGTCCCCAGAGGTCAAAGACCACGGAAAGTAAACACAAGTCAAATGTCGCGCTACCTTGTGGCTGGTCCAGGTAGTGCAGCCATTGTTATCTGAGGCCAGCTCTGGAGGACATCCACTCGAGACCTTGACATAAACTGGGAAGCAAACAAAAGTTAATAAGTTGGTGATGGAAAATATAATAGATCAGTTTGTGCACTGCATGATGTTTGAATGCATGTGTGCGTAAGGTAGAGGGTAGAAAAAAGGAGAGAACAAGACAGGGAAAAAGTTCATGTTTAAAAGAGTTCTACAAACAGTAGAAGCTGTGACTTCCAGTGATTGAAGTTCAACCATTTGAAGTGATACTTCAAATGGTTGAACAGAGAATGAATCAATCTCGGCGACCATAGCCTAAAATAAATGTCAGCTGACACACCTCTTCAGCAAACAGAAGTCCCTGTTTCTGAATGTTGAGCAGAAGTGGCTCGTTTAATTGACACCACAGGGTCCTAAAAGATTTCTATGGTTCACGATTTGATGTCTTTGAACTACATTTTCTTTTTCTTTGAGCTCATCAAAGAGGGCTGTGATAGTCTTTTTATCTACAACTGTGTTTTTTTTTATCTGCAACTCATCCTGTTATCTCTCTGGAGGTAATGCCTTAAACCAGAATTCTGTCTGAAGTCAAACCAGATGTTTGGACCTGACCCAGATCAACATCTGAATATAACTGTGTACACATTGCAATGTACGTGTTTGTGTTTCTGTGTACCTTACCCCTCTCCTGTCAGAGCACAGCAAGACTGTATGTGCCATGGATGGTCTTTGATGGAGCTCAGGGTGAGGTATTTGGAGATCTCTGCCGCCGACATGCAGTCCTTCATGTCCTGCTTATTGGCAAATATGAGAACAGCCGCCTTCCGCAGATCCTGATGGGGTAGGACAGAGAGAAGAGTAAGATGAAAAGCACCTTTGACCACATTGTTACTAGGGACATTTGTCTCATTAAAAATAAAAGAAAAACTGGTACAGTTTACCTCATGTGCCAACATCTTGTAGAGCTCCTCTTTGGAAATAGCCAGCCTCTCCCGGTCGGTGCTGTCCACCACTAGGATGATGAACTGAGAAAGGGGAAGAAATAGAAAAAGTCACAAAGGAATGTTTACAGCAGGCACTCAGCCAGAGTCAAACAACAGAGTGTCAGGCACCAGCACTAACAGTCTGATTGAAACGACACCCAAGTGAATGATCCCTCCCACTCACTAATATCACCGCAGAAAAAGAAAACAGTGCATGTTAACGGAGTATGTGGTGGCTTTCCTGTTTTTTATTCTTTTGAATCTGTTTTCAGTAACTTTGTAAATAGAACCTTTTCTGGATCTGAGTTGTCGTTCCTTTACATTTTCCATGTTGAAAGTAATGCTTTTCTTTGAAATATTATCTACTGTTTTAACAAAACCACTAAGACCTCCATAGCTCCACCATCTAACACATACTCATCCATTTCCTCCTGGAAATCAATTAAGTATTTCTACCTGTGATCTGGAACTTATTCCCGTCCAAAGGGGCAATTACTATGGGGTGCAGGGCAACACTTCTCGACTAGGGGGCTTTACAAATAACTACAACAGAATGTTTTTAAGAGCGGACTCCTTTCACATAAACACTCATATGCTTCTGACAACTATGATACTTCACCATGTCTTGGAGGACAACCTCTGGTGCAACCGGTGTACATAAAGTACTACAGAATGAAGTATTCTTTTCTAATAGAGTCTCAAAACAATACCAACAAACCTGTCTCGGTCCCCACCTCCTCCCGGCCACTTCCCGCTTCAAAAACACAGCTAACTCTGACCCTGGCTCTACTTTTCAGACGGGGCCTCTTTTGTGTATAGTATGACCATTGACCCATGCAGGCATCTCTGCCATGAATAAACACACCAGCAGCTGCTGTTCCTGAAGTAATAGCGCCTCTTCACCTCTGTGTTGGAGTAGTAAGTATTCCAGGACGACCTTAGCGACTCCTGTCCTCCGATGTCCCACATTAGAAAGTGGGTGTTCTTTACCACAATTTCCTCTACATTGCTGCCGATGGTTGGGGACGTGTGGACCACCTCACTCATCAGACTGAAAACACAACAATCATGAAGCCAAAGCAGAGAGAAAAACAAAAATACACAGGGAGACGAACTACTTACAACTGGTAGAGTATGGTGGTTTTCCCGGCATTGTCCAGTCCAACAATTATCACCTTGTGCTCTAAAAAACAAACGGGTGCTCAGTCTCTCTGCCCCTAGCTACAATATCACAACAAGGTCATATATTATCACTGTCAACAAATACTGCATGCACTTTCTGCACTTGTTTTACTGAATCTACAGTATGTTTAAATGGCAGCTGCGAGGGCAGCATTGCAGCCAGAGCACTGACGCATACATGCTGAAATATCCACATCACTTTGATGTTTTTGTGTGAGGCCTTCAGCTGCCAGACAGGAAGGAAGTCTGGTCAGGAGGGCTGCGTGATTGGGTCTTTTTTTGGATATTGTAAGAATACTACTTGATCTAACAGCAATTTTCTTTCTAAAACCTGATAACAGCAGAGCTGCGAGTAGGCAACATTTATTCTTATAAATCTAATTATTGGTTATTGGAACAATAATTTCCTACAAGATCTTGTAGAGTTCCTACAAGATCAAAAATAAACAGTGTTGACTGACTTCTTCTGCAGTTAAGTCCAAGTTTACTGAGATTTTAACATTACGTACCATAATAAAGGTCTGTTGGAAGCAACAGAGCAAAAACAATGATTATCCCCAGCAAAACAAATGATACTCTGTCTCATCTTGTTCAATAGTAAAGACATTTTATTAAGCCAAATTATGTGCCTTAATACTTTAGAGGAAAAGGCTTGTTTATGAAAGTAAAGTCACCAGACTGTCTATCTGTGTACATATATGTGCACACACACACACACATATATATATATGAATAAAATCAAAACATTAAATAATTTTCTCTATCCACTACTATTCTTTTGCAAAGGGAAACCAAGACAAAACATCTGAGTAAAGTAAAAAAGTATGAAAGTAAAGGACAAACAGAGAAAGTAAAAAAATATTCACTATAATTTTTGAGTTGAAACTTGTTCAAAATTGTGGATTTTCAAAAGTCTTTCGGGTTAGTTTAGTAGAAAAAACGTGAAACATGTGTTTAACCAACTTGTGGAATCCTATGATACTTTAATGTTAATTTCGAATACAAAAAACAACTTAAAGTGACAAAAACAGAGATCAAACCTATTTACCGGCGGCTTCACGGAAAACTAGCAACAGAGAATAATTTGTTTAAATTTAATAAATTTTATTGTTAATTAAATTCAATGGAGGGCAATGAGTATGCCTTGTCCAAATAATTTGACCTTCTTACAGTATTTAGGGTGTTTCAACGGTTGTTTTGACTTGGAAGTGAAACAAAGACAACGACAGCAGTCCCTCACGCTGTTTTTTCCTCCCTCTCTGCTCCCGCAAGAAAAGCTAACGGAGCTAACGCACAACATTCTCCCGGGCTGCTCTGCTCAGCAGCTGCAGTGGCAGCTAAGTGAACCGTCACTTATTAAATGACACCTACCTTGGTTACAAAAGAAGTTCCAGAGCTTGGCAAAAATAAGACCCATTTTTGTTTTTTAGTAACAGCGGCGTAGAGGCTGGTGCACGGTGCCTCTGCGCTCCCAGGACTACACCGTACGATCCGTGGCTGCCTGACGACGGCAGTTGCTAACGGCTACCACTAACTGGTGGTACACTGGTCTTCAACATAGACGCCATATGGATCGGTTATCTGTGAAAACCTAACCGCCGTGAGAGCAAACTGGTACAAAACTAGTTGTTCAATGTCTTTTAAGTCAACGGTTCCTAGTAACACAGCGGAGCAGGACGGTTTTGAGTAAGCCCCCCCACTCGTACCGTGTCTAATACCGTTAGCTTGTCTTGTAGAGGCTGTGCTATGTTGAAAACCGCAACCCGGATAATTTCAAGAACTTCCGTTCACATAGTGACCCAGACAGGGCCGGTTCTTTCTAGATGTAGATACATTTATTTGCTCTGTACAACCAAGATGCGTTTTATGTATCTTAATCTTGTTAAATATATAATCGACTTGTTTAAATTATTTATAACAATAACATTAATAACACGTAAACCATGTCACGTGACATGATACGTATACGGATGTAGTCCGACTACGAAAAGCACAGCATAACGTGAGCAAAGAAATGATTTAAAAATAGTATTATATTCATTATAATGTTTTTAAATACAAATGTTTACGCATGTTTTACACACATATTCTGTTTTTGAGTCGACACTCATATTGTAGATGTATCGTTTATGACTGTGTCGGACTGTTTTTTTTAATAATTTCAGTTATCCGAATTTCAGTTGTGTGTGAAATTACCGCACACGTTAACAGAATGGAACAAGAACAGAAAGCTTATACTTTATATTTCCAATACATATATAAGGGTATAATAATTGATAATTTATGATAATTAAAAAATGGTAATAATCGGGTGTGTCGATCGGTTTAACATCATAACTGTTCTGTCCCATTAGACCCAATCTTCCTTCAGGACCAGATACCATGTCTGTTTTTCCGAGTATATCCCTGAAGCCAGAAGTGACAGAATACCTGAAGCACGCGTTTTTAAACAACGAGGTGAGAATTGACACTTTTTAAACTCAGAATTCAATCATTAATTTTAGTCAGTCATATCAGTCAGTCATTTTTGTTGAAATAACATGACATTAAATTTGTCATATAAAAACTTACATCCCTTCCTGACTATTCCTGAATATGTTAGAATAAACTATGTATTTTACATGCTGAAAATGTCATTTCTTTTCTTTTCTGAGCTTTGGTGTCAGTAGTGGAGTTATTTAGCATGTAATGCAGAACAAAATGAAAAAGGAGAAAATTCGTCCAAGTCTTGAAGCTCGCTCAGAACTGTCCATCTGATCTTTTGGATGCAGCAATTTCAGATGAGCATCTGAGTCTACTGAAGAACATGGTGCTCCAAACATATCCTCAGCACTGTCCACACAAGTGTAAACATCATTTGGAAAGAAAGCAAAGCCTGACTCAGTAACATACCATGATAACATCAAGTAGGTCGTGGAAGTCTTAGTTAAGATTGCGAGAGCCCATTGAGCCCAAAGTGGCTCAAGTTAATGCTTGCGTCATGGATATACAATGTTATTATGTCATTTGAAGAACATATCAGTAGGAATTTTTGCGTTTAAAATTGTTTACGTTCTACTTCTCATTACTCTCTTCCTAATTCTGTACAGATGTTGGCTGCTGTGGGCCATCAGGAGGCTGAGGACCGTTTCCAACGGCTGCTCCAGTGTCTTTCCCACCCTCCCTCCTACACCTGTGTTCGTGCCAACACTCATGTGGCCTCAGTGGAGGACATCAGCTTTAAGTTAGGAGAAGAGCTGAGAAATGTAAGAGAAGAGCATCTGCGTTGCTATGTATAATGTTGATCCTTCTGTCTCCCCAACTCATTCTCACTATCCTCTGTCGGTTGTTACTAAAGCAGCAGCATGTGTGGGGCTCATCAGCAGAGTGCGTCACCCTTCAAATCCTGCCTCACCCTAGAATTCCAGATGTGCTGCTGCTTCCTGTCCAAGGGCCGAGGTATGTAAGGAGCAGCGTCACTGATCTTCTCTCATAGGTGTAAACACACAAGTCAGTCGGACCACAGGCCTGTTCCCTCAGGCCAACGCTCAATGGAATGTCCTGGAACAACTACAGAAATTATTGTTGTCAACCTTAAGGGAACTTGAAGGGATCTGAACTCACGCCAAAAGTCCTTTTATTCAGCAGTTCTACTTGTTATCCTTTAGCCTCATCTTTTCCTGATCTATAAATATTTTTATAGACCACTTCAGAACAGCACAGCTGGCTAAAAGTAACTGGCTAGATAAAACAAAAAAGCAAATATCCTTTTTTGGGAAGGGTGGAAAGCAAACTACTTGTCATACTGATTCACACCACTGCACACAACGAAATGTGACCTCTGTATTTAACCCAGAACCAGGAACCTTGTGGACCCAAGTTCACTTCCTTAACCGCTAAGGCCACCAACTGCTCCAATCAACGTTCTATTTTATTGGAAGCTAACATAACATTTGATGGCCCACTATTAAAACTTTTGCAGGGCATTTAGCTATTTCAGACATAAATATTTGTGAAAGAAAACTATTTCTGGATACATCTGCTTAAAGGTAATCATTAGAAATTTATAACAGAATTTCCTTTAGCCTTTACTCCATAATTCTATTTATTCATTTATTGTATTACTTTTTCAGAAGTCTTAAGTGGTGTGTAGGGTTTAACTCCAGCTGTAACTTTGTGATATTTTTCAGTGTCTCAAATTGTTCTGACCTGGAGATGTAATGGAGGTTAGAATTTTCATTTTCTCTGTTTTCAGGCCTGTAACGCAGCTCTGCTCTGAGGTGGTGGTGGGGTCTCAGTGTGGCAGTGCTGTGCTGAGAGGGGCTCACGTCTTTGCCCCAGGAATCCTCTCCTGTCCCAAGAGTATGAGAAATCGAATGACATCTGAAAGAACAACACTGCTCATGTTGTTGACTCATAGAAGGTCGGAGTGTTATTTATTTTTTTTTATCTGACATCAGACATGAAAGCTGGAGATGTAGTTTCCGTATTCTCTGACCTGGAGGGGAAGTGCACGCGCGGATCCACCAGATTCCAGGGAAAGAGGGTATTTGTGGGAAACGGAGTGGCCGATCTGGACAGATCGAGCATCTTTAACAAAGAACAAACAGTCAAGTAGGTAGATGCTACCTTCACTCTGTCACACGGCTGACAGAGCCCAAACTAACTGTCTACTGAAGTTCAGTGGGTTTTAAAGCTTTCGTCAGTTTTTCCTGGTGTGAATATATACGGGTCCTTCTCAAAAAATTTGCATATTGTGATAAAGTTCACTATTTTATGTAATGTACTAATAAACACTAAACTTACATATATTTTCAAGTCATTACACAAAACTGAAGTAGTTCAAGCATTTTATTGTTTTAATATTGATGATTCCTGCAAAAAGTAAAGATAAATCAAAACTCCCAATCTCAAAAAAATAGCATATTTTATCTGACCAATAAAAATTGCTTTTAATACAAAACAGAGGCAAACTTTAAATTATTAGGTTCAGTTATGCACTCAATACTTCAGGTCAGGAATCCTTTTGCAGAAATGGCGGCTTCAGTGCGGCGTGGCATGTAGGCAATCAACCTGTGCCACTGCTGAGGTGTTATGGAGGCCCAGGATGCTTCGATAGCAGCCAAGCTCATCCACAGTGTTGGGTCTGGTGTCTCTCAAGTTCATCTTCACAATATCCCACTGATTCTTGATGAGGCTCAGGTCAGGAGAGGTGGCAGGCCAATTGAGCAGAGTAACACAATGGTCAGTAAACCATTTACCAGTGGTTTTTGCACTGTGAGCAGGTGCCAGGCCGTGCTGAAAAATTAATTATTATGAATTATTTCATCTCCATAAAGCTTTTCAGCAGATGGAAGCCTGAAGTGCTCCAAATCTTTTGATAGCTGGCTGCATTGACCCTGGGGAAAACACAGTGGACCAACAGCAGCTGACATGGCACCCCAGACATGGCACCTACTGACTGTGGGTACTTAACACTGCACATTAGGCATTTTGGCATTTCCTTCTCCCCAGTCTTCCTCCAGACTGTGGCACCTTGATTTCCGAATGACATGCAAAATTTGCTTTCATTCAAAAAAAGTACCTTGGACTACTGAGCAACAGTCCAGTGCTGCTTCTCCGTAGCCCAGGTCAGGCGCTTAATGCCGCCGGGGAATGCGGCACCTGTAGGCCATTTCCTGTACACAGCTGTGCACGGTGGCTCTGGATGTTACTACTCCAGACTCAGTCCACTGCTTCTTAAACTCCTCCAAGGTCTGGAATCGGCCCTTCTCCACAATCTTCCTCAGGGTCTGGTCACCTCTCCTGGTTGTGCAGCGTTTTCTGCCACACTTTTTCTTTCCCACAGATGTCCCACTCAGGTGCCTTCATACAAGCACTCTGGGAACAGCCTATTCAATCAGAGATTTCTTTCTGTGTCTTGCCCTCTTGCTTGAGGGTGTCAATGATGGCCTTCTGGACAGCAGTCAGGTCGGCAGTCTTGCTCATGTATTGCAATTTTAAGTAATAAACCAGGCTGGGAGTTTTTAAAAGCCTCAGGAATCTTTTGCAAGTGTTTAGAGTTACTTCGTTGATTCAGATGATTTGGTTAATAACTCGATTAGAGTGCCTTTTCATGATATGCTAATTGTTCGAAATAGGAATTTGGGGGTTTCATGAGCTATATGCCAAAATCATCAGTATTAAAACAATAAAATACCTGAAATATTTCAGTTGGTGTGCAATGAATTTAAAATATTTGGAAAATTTAAATTTTATCATTACATTATGGAAAATAATGAACTTTATAACAATATGCACATTTTTGAGAAGGACCTGTAATTTCACATCTCTACTTGCATCAATAGCCGCTAGAGTGCACTCTGGGCTCATGTACCAGTATCTGCTACTCCTGTGCCACAGAAAACGTTGTTCTTGTTCTTATGGATGAAAATTCTCAAACATACTGGTCATGGTCAATGTTAAAGTTTTGTTAGGCAAGTAGACATTGAAGGTTTTCTTTTTAGAAAACGTTTCACCCTTTTATTTAAGAGGCATCTCCAGTTCTAACTGTTAGTGGGATTGGGGAAGTTTGTCACTAGAGGGTACTGTTGCAACCTATACTTGGCTTTCCTTTTCATAATGCATTTTGCTGTGACAGCTTATAATTCGGAAAAACAAACAGGTGAGAATATTAAAAGTTTGACACGGAAAGGGTAGTATTAAACAGTGTTAGCTGCATCTGTAGGTCTCTTCTCTTGTTACAGAGGAGTTGGTGTTCAAATGTTGGAGCCTCTATACCAGAGTTTATCCTTCAATGGTGTTCTTCCTAGTTTGGCCTTCCTGCAGGTATAAAACTCTGGTCTGGAGCAGATGTATGACAAAGACGTAGTGCACACACTCTTCAGAAACTCTCTGTCTGCAGAACCTACCCTCTGTTATTGTCGGACACGTCCTCGGGCCTCGTCCTGGAGAGCGAATCCTGGATATGTGTGCTGCTCCAGGTGGAAAGACCTGTCACATCGCCACCCTCATGGGCGATCAGGTGAACTCTCTATTTCCACAACAAAGTGCATGAAAATGTTGTAATGTTTGCCCAGGGGAACATCTGCAAAGAACCCAGAAGGGTAAAAATGAAAATTGATATTTTGTTAAGGTTAACAATCTTCCTCTCACCCAGGGAGAGGTAATTGCACTGGAAAAGATCAAGAATAAGATCCATCAAATCACCCAGAATGCAAAAATGTTGCATTTACATAGCATAAAAGCTTATTGTTTCAACAGCTGCCATGCTGTGACCACCAATCCTGACCCTGAATCAGGTAGAGATGCACCTGTGTTTAACCCACCATTGATCAGCAGATATAAATTACCAACCCTACTCCTTTTTGCTTCTGTTCTAGGCCCTCCCTTCCCCCCACAGAGCTTTGACCGGGTTCTGTTGGATGCCCCCTGCAGTGGTCTGGGACAGAGACCCAACATGGCCTGTACCTGGAGTCTGAAGGAGATCTGTTCCTATCAGCCCCTGCAGCGCAAGTTATTTCGAGCTGTACGCTTCTGTCAACCCCCATTCTAATGTCCTTTTGTCAACAGTACACTTTGACAAGAAGACAGCTGAATTTCTAAACCTTTTAGGTTTAGTCAAAAAGTAATTTAATGGATGAAAAGTTCACCTTTAGTCCAGAACTAGCCCCAGTAGTGTATAGTTAATAAATGAGTAATAATGTAATAATAACACTCCCCTTAGAAGAGTTCTCCAGGGTCAAGTGAGAATCAGCTGTGGCGATAGAGCTTCTTTTAGGTAGAACTGTAAAAAAATAACCACATTTTATTAAGGAGTTGGAAACTAAAACTTAAAATACAAATAATATGCTGATAATACTATTCAAATGCAAACTTAGCCTTTGGAGCATCATGACGGCAGATTTTGCCCAAAAACTTAAAGCTCCTGCTGCTTCAGGCAATTACTAATATACAAGTAAATATTGTCTTGCAGATATAAATTGTTTGTTTTGAAATTTGAAAACTAAATCTCTGAAAGAGACATTCATTCAATATTGGAGAGAGATTGTCTGCATATGGGTCAGTTTTTTTCAGAAATTAAACAAAATGTTGAAACAATATCTTGTGGGTTTTAAGGCGGTGCAGCTGCTGAAGAAAGGTGGCACCCTGGTGTACAGCACCTGCACAGTGACTCTAGCAGAAAATGAGGAGCAAGTGGCCTGGGCCCTGACCACCTTCCCCTGCCTTACCCTCCAGTCACAGGTAGTTGTCACAACACAGAACCACAGAGAAGGAAAACTCCATTGACACTATCTCATTTGACTATCTCAGGAACCTCACATTGGTGGAGAAGGAATGCCTGGAGCTGGTCTTTCCTTGGGGCAGCTGCGTCTTCTCCAGAGGTTTAGTCCTGAGCTGACTTGGGGCCAGACGAAGACCACTGCAGCGCCCCTGCACTGCAGAGCTGACCACGACACTATCGGGTTTTTTATCGCCAAGTTTCAAAAACAGTGACAAGAGCAGTGATTGGTGATTATCTGGTTAGGCAGCATCTGCCTAAGCAGCAGGCTATGAAGGGGTAAGCTTTATAAACATAGGGAGGAGACAGAGAAAGGGACGCAGTGATAAAAAGTGAATGAGCATCTGCAAATGCAGCAGTGCTGGCGTCACTATAGCAACAGTGACGTATGGTTGCCATGGCGACTGGACATTTCATGTGGATCTAATAGGCCGGATCATGAAGAGACCATGAGAGCTACCAAAAGTTCAGCATTTGGGAAAGTCTAATTGGACTGCACAACAGTATAAGTTGATGATGACAATAATGATGGGTTATTGCAGTCACCACAGGGATATTTCAGTTATTTACACCCCTGATTAGATGATGTTGACCTTGTTGTCCTATTGAGTTAGGTGGATAGGCTGAGGTTTGGGCTGCCCAGTGTTTGTTTACAGTTCTTTAGAGGTCGTCCAATGTTTAAATATATATTTTTAGTGCCTTTTCTTCTACCTGGGAGGTGGCATTAAAATTCTGAATTAAAATCCACTGCAGCTCTGGTAGTTTGTTTATCTTCTTCACAGTCATTGGAGTGTAGAAGCTTTTTTAAAAAGCTTCCCCTCGGTATTGTCATTTCTGCTGATGTTGTCATGATGATTCAGGAAGCAGACCAGAAAGAAAACTCAAGGGAATAATTAACATGCAACACTCTGTGTGGTCCCTTTGACAAAGTACGTACATCAGCTTCCTCCTCATCTCTGCTGATTTTATTCTTTCTATATGTGAGTAGCAGAACTCCAAGACCTATTTGAACCTCCACTCCCATGTTTTACAACTGATTTTCATTAATCACACCAAGAGGTACATTTGCAGAATATATATGTCCAACTCGGTCCAACTCTATCACTCCAGTGCATGGAGTGCAGTTAGCAAAAATACCCTGAAAGAATGAGCAACATTGCAACACATTACTTAACATCAAAATAAATTAAAAAATGACAAAGAACAGCTGTAAGTTGTCCAAAAAGTAAAAAAAAATCAAATGGAAAAATAATAAAGTCTGCCAAATTATTATCATGGTATCATGGAAGGGGCATTTCCACTGTAAGAGTATCTACAATCTAGGAAGGAGAATCTAGAAAGACTTTTAAATAAATAAAGGTATTTTTATTACTGATCACTTATTTCATGACTGTATCAAATAGGTATTTTACTAACTTTTGACCAGGTTGCTTATCCTAAAAGACCTGTTATTCTGCTCTTAAATAGTTTAACTACACTCTCCTTATGATTCAAATTTTGTAGCACCAATTAAAGCTGTAAACCTTTATTTGACCAAATGCGGGGAACTTGCATTTGAGGTTGTCAGCTGTCAAAAGGGCAACTCTCCAATATGGACAATACCAGAGCTGTCAATAGACACGACAGAAAAAAAATTCACCTTTGTCCCGTGGTGAAGGGAGTGGTCTAGAGGAGTATAACTACTAGAGTTCCCTCTTACATCAACCAGAAACTCATGAAGTTCCTCAGTTGAGAAATTAAATGTCTTTCAACTCCAAAAAGAGTCCAGTTGCTTACAACTAAACCCGTTTTGGCTTCATGGCCTGGATGAATGAGAAACTTCAGACAACAGAGAAAACTGTAGACTTTCTTTGAGCTGCAATGGTCAATGGAGCAATTGCCAAGCAGCTTGGTAAGAAAAGAACCAGTGAAAAAGAAGCTACTGGTGACTGTAATGTCTCTTGGACTAGGGCTCCATGCAGGATCTCACCTTGTAAGTTGTACTCGTCAGTAATAAATAATCTGATATGAAGAGAGCATATATCATCCCAATAAATGGGAGTGCAAGTATCATTTTTCTGCAATGGGGAAACAGCGACAGCACTGTATTAAGGGTGGGATGACCAGGGCCATGTATCTAGAGATACTGGGCGAAAACCTCCTTCTCTCAGAGCAGTAAAATTGGGTCATGGGAGGGTCTTCCAACATGACAATAACCCAAGGCACACAACCAGGAAAGGCAAGGAGTGGTTCAGCAAGAAGCATCAAGTTTCTGGAGTCTCCAGACCTAAATTCAGAACCCATGCTGCGGTGTATGCAAACCTGGTGAAGAACGACAGTAATTGTTAACAAAGACCTCTGTACTACATATTCAAATAATGTGACTCAAGTCATCAACTTATTTGAGACAGTAACTTAAAAATAAATTGATAAAATAATCACATGTCTTGATATCCAGAATTTTTTTTTAATTTCTGTCTTGCACAGTGGAAATGCACCATGATTTCTAAGTCCTGTGACTTAGAAATCTTGGAGGGGTCTCTAATCTTTATTGCAAAATTACATCATGATCAAATATTTATTGACCTCACTGTACATGTAAAAGATGACAGAAGTAGAAAAAAGTTCACCCATACCAATAATAAAATAAGAATTAAAAATTAAAAAGAAAGTATGGCAGATCAGAAAGAGGAAAAGTAATGAATAGTCAAACATCCTTAAACACAGTGAGAGAAAAACAAAGGGTCTTGGACTCACATTCAGATTTTCGGAACCTGAATTTAATACATGATGTCTGAAAATATGAGTTTAACAAATGCTGTGGACTGAAGTTCAGTTGTTGGATAATCAGAGTCATATATAACGCAAATCTTTTTTGATCAATTTCTGCATGTGGGAGACACATACTGAAAATTAATCTTTTTTATACATTATACAACATTTGCAGTTTTACAAATTTTGATGTGGAGTATCTGAAAATAAAAATCAAAATTATTCACACTAAATTACATTCACTAAAAATGGAGCTAGAATTCACCATAAAACTTGCATGGACTATCAGTGGATTCTGTAATTAAGTATTAAATCCTCAAATTATATTAAACCAATTGTATTGTGTAAAATGCAGAGGAAGAGAGGAAGTTGTCATTGGACTTGGTTATCTCATAACAAAGGCATGGCTAAGGTGCCCTCCCTTGGGAGAGATCAACATGAAGGGTAGATATAGAAATTCTACATTAACACAACAGTGCTTCAGGGGAGAGAGAGTGCGAAAGAAAAAGAACCTGTGCTCTCATGATAAGGTTTTTAATGTCTGTTAAAATACCGTATTTTCCGCAGTGTAAGGCGGACCTAAAAGCTTTAAATTTTCTGTAAAGCTGACACTGCACCTTATAATCCGGTGCGCTTTATACAGTATATGGACCAATACTGAGCCGCAACAGGTCGCACAACTACAATAAGCAGCAGTCGACTCCATCTTTTCCTGTAGAAATAGCGCACGGCGCATATGTGACTGTGGGACGCGTGCATTTTCATTCACCAATGTACATTCAGTAAGTACACGAGCACGGATCCACAAACGTATTGTAATGGCTATAAGGTTTTATACAGCAGTTAATGGTTAATGTTTCCAAGTGTTGGGTGCGTGGTTAGAGCTGTGTGGATGTGAGAGTGTGAGAGTGAGGAGCGAAGCTGCAGGGAGTAGCGCTGCAATTAGTCTGGAAATAAGTTATAAGTTCGCTGTAATCGTGAATAAAGTTCTTCAGAGCACGGAAGCGTCTGGCTGTTCTGTCACCGGGGCATTGAAGTATTTTGAAGGATTCACAAATGTACTTTCAGAATAAACGCACGAGTATGGAGCCAGAATTGTCTAAAATTAGCCACCGACTTGGACGAGACGGAGTCGGGAATATTGGATGCCGTATTCGCTCAACTGTTCAATTCGGACAATGAAAAAGCAGAATTCAAGCGATTCGTGGATGAGGATTGAACTGATTAGAGAGCTTTACGTGTTTCTTTTATGTGTTTACAGCTGAACAAGATGGTTCATACTGTTAATAGGGAGATAAACGTTTAAACATTGTTGAGTTATTGTTATATTGTTATAACTTTACACTGTTTAAAGAGTTACTATACTGTCATTGCACTAACGTTTTGCCATAATGTATCAGACTGTTTCTTTTACGTGTTTACTGAATCGAGTAAATCTTCTACGTGATAAAAACGTTGTTGTCCCTCTTGCTGTTGTTAAAAGATAAACTGTCACGAAAATACTACGGCACTGACATTACCTCGGAGAAAAATAATAAACGGCTGTTTATTCAATCTGGAAGTGAACGAAGTTGTCAGAACGCTGGTTCGCATTGTATTACCGGTAATAAAGTTTAACTGACTTGTCTGACTGTGCTGTTGACATTCCTTTGAGTGCAGCTTCATCTAGTGCAGGGGTTTTCAAAGTGTGGGGCGGGCTCCCCTGGGGGGCGCGGTGCGATGCTGAGGGGGGCGCGTGTGACCCTGGGATCATGCTTTTTTTTCCGCCGTACTACAATAAAGTGTAATTGCACATCCTTGTAAGTTGAACTATAGCTCTTTTTTGTTTCTTTATGTTAACAAGGATACAATGTTATGCAGAGGTGTACCTAGAACTATTTTATAGACAAATGCTGTTATTTATAGTTGCAGCGGAGAGTGGGTTGTGGGGGCACAAATTGTTTTCTTCTTGTTGGGGGGGGGCGTAACAGAAAAAGATTGGGAAGCACTGATCTAGTGGATGCACAATGCAACAGCAGCCAATACTGAAGCTTTTATTGTATGCACCATATAATGCAGTGCGCCTTATGTATGATTCTTTTCTTAAAAAAAAAGGTCATTCATTCGAGGTGTGCCTTATAATCTGGTGCGCCTTATAGTGCGGAAAATACAGTAGATGTTT
Organism: Paraplagusia blochii; assembly: GCA_016785265.1. Classification (NCBI taxonomy): domain Eukaryota; kingdom Metazoa; phylum Chordata; class Actinopteri; order Pleuronectiformes; family Cynoglossidae; genus Paraplagusia; species Paraplagusia blochii. Next base: position 38,662 of record JAFBJS010020319.1, read on the forward strand.
CTGGGTTATTTTGAAGATATAATAACAAAAAGAAATTCTCAATCTTTCATTAGAAATGAAATGGATCATGAGTGTTTGAGGATTTTGTAATCTAGTATTCATTCTAGAATTAAACAGGGATACAGTGGCACCCACAGAGAGTGACTGAAGATGCACGTTGCTCCAGGACTCATGCTGATTCACACTCACACTGATGCAACAGTTCAGGTAGAGAATTGACTGGACAATGAACACTGAGCGAGACACGGAGCAGAACAAGTGCTGCGTAGCTTTGGTGGAAAAGTTTACTTGCTCATATGTCAGAATAATTTGTAGGTTGCAGCCCCACTCTGTCACTCCATTTTTGTAGTATCCCAAGGTAGGGGTAGGCTGATTTAAATCTGTTACAAGAAAACTTAGTTTGATTTACAAAACAATGTCATGCTTTGTCAAACACAACTTTATAATATGCATATTATAACAACCATGCATATCCACACATAAACATTGCTTATGTGTAGATACACACACACACACACAACAAACACACACACACATATATATATTCAGATATGTGTATTTCAAAATCCTGCTGTTGAAAAAGCTCTTACAGCATTTACAAAGAAAGCGTCCATAAATAAGATGCTGTGGTGGTACACCACCACCAAACATGTTTGGGTGGCAGCACAAAGGAGGGGATGGGGGATGGGCAGGGCAGAAGGCGTTTCTACAGAGGGACGGCAGAGGAGGCCCGCTATCACTGGTGGTTGTAGGAGTCTTTTACCACCTCCCCTATCTCCCCCCTCCTGCTGGGGTACCCCTCAACTTCCCCCTCTAGGTTGTAGTAGTGGTGGAAGTGACGGTCCCTGGTGGGGCGGTGGTGGTGGTGCATGCATTGCTTGTTGCGTTCGTTATGGTCCTGCTCGCGTTCCTTGGAGTGGTGGTTATCAGTAACGTGGCCTGCCCCCCCGCTTTGGTGGTGATGGTGATGGTGATGGTGGTTGTGGTCCCTGTGTGGCTCGTAATGTTGATGTTGCTGGGTGTGCTCCTCACCTAGGTCCTCCTCCTCACGGAGGCGCTGAGTCTGTGGCTTGGTATATGCTGGGTCCTTGCTCTCTTGACTATCTCGACTCTCAAGGGTCTCAGAGTCCAACGTCTCCTGTCTGGAGATGCCCCTTGCCCGGCTGCTGTGACGCCGGTGGTGGTGATGATGGTTGTAGTTCTCAGTCCTGGTGGAAGATGAACAGTGGTAAACATGCTGTGTCCTCCGTATCGCCTCTGTTCTCAAGGGCCTCTCAGCCTCATTGCCCTCTCCCTCAGCCTCCGCATTTGCGTCAACCTGGTGCTTGTCCAGGTTCTGGTCCTGGTCCTGGCGGTGATGGTGATGGTGGTGGTGATGATGATGGTGACGATGGTGCTGGTGATCTTCTCTTGAGCTCTTCCTCTCCATTAACGTTCTCTCCGCCCTCTGCTCTGGACTGCTTTCCTGAGGTCAGTGGAAATGAGTCAGAAATATGGCCAATGACACACATAGACCCGCACACACAAACAAACACACACACTAAACCCATGTAGATCTGGACAAGGGCTAGACTGCCTACTTCACCTCAATACATATTCAAGTCAAAGTTAAAAAGTTCTAAAACAAGTCAAAGTTAAAAAGTTCTTAAAAAAGCTAACCTGTGTCTGTTTTTACTCTTAGGCCAAATAAAAAAATGCGTTTTTTGGTAACATGAACATCCGAGAATTTCCATGTAGAAATTGCCAAACTTAATGTTTTGTCACAAATTCCCCTCTATATTTTAGTGTAAGTTGGTTTGGCTTAATTTTTGTATGAAGTATTAATGTATAAAAGCACTATTTAGAATCAATTTGGCCCACTTAAGAAGACCTTCTTTGTATTGGTGACATTAGGTAAAAACATGAAACAACCATATAATTGGAATTTGGTCATCAATCAGCAACTAGATTTGTCTCGCAGGTTCAAGTGTCAAACCATGTGTTCTGCACCAAAGTCACATGCTTTGTTGCAGCTTGAAAATTCAAAATTCTGAGGGTGCGTCAAACAAATATCTTATAATATCCAAAATTAGTTAGTTCAAGGGCAACTGGACATAGCTGTCCTCAAAGTAACTTATTTAGGATTGAATGATCTGGATGACAAAGAAACTACGCAGACATCTTATAATATCAGCGGTAATGCAGGTGATACAACTGATTTTAGAACTTTTTGACTAAAACATGGACGCTGTGTCAGTGCCATGGTTGACAGAAAATTCCAAAAGCACCAAAACCAAATTTAAAACCTCACATGTGAAGTATTATTCCTCATCATCAGAGCATTCCTTTTTTTCAGTCTTTACGTACCATTGTGATGCCAATGGGAAACAGAGTGGACAACTGAGTGGTTATAACACTGATGTATGATTTATAAAAATTAAATAATAAAAAATAAATTTTTAAATAATATTTATTTATAAATAAATAAATAGAATATATAAATAAAAAAAATAAAACATTTAATCCCCACGACCCACTATTAGATAAGAGGGCAAAAATGGATGGATAAATACAGTTTCCAGGAACCCAAACCAAATCACACGGTACCACAACAGACCCTGGTGAAGCTTCCTATGGGTGGTGAGCCCACTGAAGGGAAAGTTAACATCTATCCATCCATCCATCTTCATCCGCTTATCCAGAGCCGGCTTATGGGGCAACATTCGGGGGAGGGATACCCAGACTTCCCTCTCCCCAGACACTTCATCCAGCTCATCTGGAAAGGATCCCAAGGCGTTCCCAGGCCAGCCGGGCAACATAGTCGCTTTAGCGTGTCCTAGGACTTCCTCTGGGTCTCCTCCCAGTGGGACATGACCCAAACACCTCCTGTGGCAGGGGCATCCGATATAAAAGCCCAAGGCACCTCAACTGACTCCTCTCGATGTGGAGGAGCAATGGCTCTACTTCAAGCTCCTCCCAGGTGACAGTGCTCCTCACTTTATCTCTAAGGGAGCGCCCTGCCACCCTGCGGAGAAAGCCAATTTCCGCCACTTGTATCCGGGATCGCGTTCTTTCAGTCATGACCCAAAGTTCATGACCATACGTGAGAGTAGGAACGTAAAAGGTTAAAATCATGGTACAATATACTACAGTACTATACAACAACACATAGATTTTTTTAGAAGATTCAAGATAAAATGCAATGAACAAATGCTATAAATATTTGACAGTTGGTAACAAAAAAAAATCCAATAAAATTCTAACTCTTGAAAACGAATATCTCAATATATCAGCAGGTCAATATTTTCCGACATCCCTAATGATTATAATCATTTATAATGTGAAAACTAAATTAAACAAATTAGCTTGAGTCATGTCTCTGTACATTATTAATTTATGACAGTCTATAACATCTTGAATAATGACTTAAGGTGCACGTGTTTGTGTCTTGTACCTGTACTCCTATGACTGGAGAGGGACTGGCAGGTAGTGGTAGTGGGGTGTTAAGTGGGCTGCAGCTGCTGGGGTGAGTGCTTTTCCAGTAGGCCTCCAGGTAATCAGCCATGTGCTCGCAGGCATCCTCCAGCTGGTTCTCATCGAGGATGATATCAAACATTTCCTAAGAAAGAAAGGGTTCCAATTGATGATATTGTGAGATTAAGGAATAAATAAAGTTATAATAGGCTTCAGTCTTCAATTGATCTGGATGGATGAAAAATAAATAAAAAATAAAGAACACAATTAGTGCACTGAGTTGTTCTTTCAGCTTCCATGAAAAATGGAATAACACTGTATGTTAAGTTGCTTAACCTCATTCATTCTGCTTACCATATGTACTCAATATGTGAAAAGACTAAAACAATGAGCAAGAGTTTAGGATCTGAGGCAAAACTTACAGAAGGGCACTGGGCCAGCTTGTCTGCTGCCACCATCTGGACGTTGAGGTGTTTGGCCTGAGATTTGCCTCTGGACTTGATAAGTCGCTGCAGCACCTGTGGACAGAGGGCAAAAAGGTTGCTGAGGCTTTAAGGATAGAGATACATAAAGAGTTTAGTCAGTAGTCAAATTCAAGAACATCTGCAATAATTAATAAAAATCACTAACTACCACAATCAAACACTCCAATACATTACAACTATTCAGCTGTCATTTGTTTACTTTACATAAATCATGCAATGTCACCTAATCCTTGATTTTTTAATTTCTGTTTTTACCATAGAGACATTTTTTTTAATTTATAATTCAATTTTTCAAGTCCAGATTATTTTTCTTACACCTGACATTATAAAGGTCATACCAGTGAATCTGTTTTTCTGAAGTATCTCACAGTTACAGTGCCATCACCTGGGCAGTGACACAACAGTTCACCTGCCTGTAGTCCTATAGATGTAGACAATAAAAATTACTGAAATCTTTCCGCTTACCTTTGGTGAAGTGATTTTGACGTAGACAATGATGGGGGCGAGGGAAGTCTTCCCCAGCTGTGATGGGTGGTTGATGGTGTCAGCGTCGAGTACTACCAACTGTAATGTCCTGGCTAGTTCGAAAATCCTTTCGATCTCACTTTGGACTTCGGCTATAAAAAAATAAGCAGATATCCCTGGTGACACTGTTTTTTTGGCCGTTAGCGTGCAAGCTCAACTAAGTGCTAAGAGAACAGCTACAACAAGCATAAGTTTTAGCATAAGAAATGCCATCATTAGCTTCTAGCATACAATAATAATTATATTACCTGTAACCATTATTTCGATTCGTCACAAAACAGGCGAGAAACGCTGACCTCTACTTGTCAATATTATTATTTTTTGTTTCAGCAACAGACAGAACAAAGTGTTTTTTTTTTTATATAATGATAGTTTATCTTAATTATTCATGATTAAACACAATTAAATGAGATTAATCATTTCGATCCATTGATTAGTTATGGCTCATCGGATGCAGATGAATGATTTTATTGCATTTTTTGAGTTCATATTTTACTAAGTGATTTGTGGTGGCCTTGTGGTTAAGGAACCCTACGTAGTGCGGTAGGGTTCCAGGTTTGAATCCACCATCTACCGAGTTAGCACTAAGGTGCATCCCAACACAATGCCCCGAGAGCTCAAAGCTCCCTATTGATCACATTTGTGATGGGTTAAATGCAGATGTCTAATTTTATTGTATGTAGCACAATGCCAAGGAGTTTGCTTTCTTTGCCTTTCCGCCTAATGACAAGGAGAAAACTTGTAATGAGGCATGAAGAGGGCAGACTTATATGTCTTGGAGAAAGAAAAAGTCCTGTCCTCATACTTACCACAAACAGTAAAACTGCTGTTAAATCTCTTCAATCATGACAAAGGGTCTCTGTAAAACAGTTTCATGGAATATTGCAGCATATTCCAACACTGTCACAGTCTACTGTCTGAGTTCTTGTTACGACAAAGTCTGCAGTAGTGGTCCAGACGAGTACTAGCGAGTCACAAATTCTTACTTTCCTTCTGGTTCATATTTCTTGAAGTAGTTGCATCATGACAGGAGTCTGATTGCTCATTAGGGATATATGGTACTTCTTTGTCAGATTTGGATGGCATATTGCAGAGGCAGGATTAAATACTGTGTTAACATGTACACATCACTGGAAAAACAAAAAAACTTGAAGGAATGACCATTATTTTTTTTGACCAGTGACCATTAGATCAGAGTTTGACACACTTCTTGGTTCCAGACTACCGTTGTTCCCTGAAACCTTAACTTAAATGCTTCATGCTTTAAATGCTTTTAGACCTAACAAATCAGAGCCGTTCTTTAATGTGTTATCTTACATTCATTCTCTATCTGTAATTCCTAACAAAAGAAAGTTGCCAAGGCCGCTCTAGGTCATTATCATTACCATTGTCGAGACTTTGCTAATCGCTTCCTTCCTTTCCTTCAACCTTTTTTCTCAAACCAGTCTCCTTGAAAACATGATTAATCAAAACACCAGATGTTCTCAATGATTGGGATGATTTCTTGGCTTTAAATTACCCAAGTTGGAACGTGTGTTGGAGCGTTCAATGATGGCGTGCTTGCTGGGATTGTTCAGGACTGAGCGTTTGGCAAGTGAGATGTCAGCCGTAACACGAGTGATGGATATTCTAAAACAGAGAAATAATTGAAAATGGTGAGTTTATTTAATGTGCAATACTACACAGACACTCATAGGTGTACACAGAGATGTTTCTTCTTCTTCTCCTTTCGGCTTATCCTTCTCAGGGGTTGCCACAGTGAGTCAACAATTTCCATCTCACCCTGTCCTCTGTATCCACTCTAACTTCAACCACCTCCATGTCCTCCCTCATGACATCCAGAAATCTCCTATGTGGCCTTCCTCTTCGGCTTACCTGGTAGCTCTATCTCTAGCATTCTTCTCCCAATATAACAACTTTCCCTCCTCTGAATATGTCCAAATCATCTTAATCTGGCTTCTCTAGCTCTTTCTCCAAACCTTACTGTTTGAGATGTTTAAGAGAATAAATTTAAGGTTAAGTCTAAGTTCTTCCTGTGGTAATTGAACAGCAGAGATTGGATCATGATTTGAAGCCATTCTGTGCAATGACTGTGATATGAAGGTCCAGCAACAGCCAAAAAAAAATTCTTTCCTTTGTTGGAACAAAATGTCAAGCAGGTCAATAGCTGCTGAAACCCAAAGACTTCTGTATAGGCAAGAATTTGGAAGAAAAAGAAAGCAGCGAAGAAAATGAAAAACAGAACTGCTTTGAGAACATTGGAGTTTGACATTACAGCAGAGTGGAATAAATAGTGTAAACTGCAGCTGCCAATAGTGTGAGTGGATTTGAGTGCTGTTTAAAGTAAGCAGTCTGACTGCTCTGTATGGGTGGACTGCATTGATGGAGGAGAATCCTTCTCCGCTCTAGGGCACACTATGGCCTATTAAGGACATAGAGTGGGACTATTTAAAGCAACAGCATACATCCCCAGGCCAAACAGACTTGTTACACAGTCCCTTGACCAACCTCAGGGGACAGATAAATACAAGACTGGAGAGTCAGTGAGAAATAGGATGAGGTGATGGGAGAGTGAGGAAGGAAGCAGGATGAGAGCATGACATCACAGAGAACTCACCTCCCCTCAAATCTGTGTTTTAAAAAGTCAAACAGGGCTTTTTGCATCATGTCTGTCACCTGTCGACAAATGAAAAAATGTATGGTTAAAGGCATGTACACTCACTTAAATTCTCACAGAAACAAAGTAATAAACTAAAATAATTTCTGAGATCAATAACGGTTTTAAAAATACTTGTTTTACAGTATAATACCTGAAAATGAAAGTGAGCTTCCTTTCAGTCCTTTCTTGCTTAAGATATATATTGTATATACTAAACCACTGTGGCAGTGGTGGCCTAGTTGTTAAGGAAGCGGACTTGGGTCTGCAAGGTTCCCGGTTTGAATCCACCAGCTGCCAGGTTGCCACTGAGGTGCTCTGAGCTTCACTTCTTGTCAGCTCACCACCCAAAGGAAGGCTCACAATATGGTGCAATGTGTTTTGGTTGGTGACCCAGCCTCGGACAAGCGGAAGAAGATGAATGAATGAATAACTACTGAACCATACATCACAACTACCGCAAGTCACTCCTGACACTTTTCTCCATCCAGCCTGTACTCTATTCTTCACCTATCTTCCACTGTCTCCACTGCTCTGGACTGTTGATCCAAAGTATCCAAACTCCTGCACCACCACCTCTGCTCCTTGTATCCTCACCGTTACACTATTCTCTCTTTCATTCACACATGTACTCTGTCTTGCTACAACCGAGCTTCATTCCTTTTCTCCCCAGTGCAAACCTCCACCACTCTATGATCATTTCTAGTTGTTGAGTGCGCAGCAGTCCAAGTGTTTTTAATAAATCCGTTGTGAGTACGTCTGAGTAGTCAGAAAATCATCCAGTCTGTAAAAGTAGAAGGCTGCGTCAATCATGTCTTCCTTATTCCTCTGAGCTGGTTGGAAATGGCATGTTTATCGCTGTTAATGTCGCAAGCCAATGCAGCCAATATGGGCGCTGCCATCTGCCATATACTTCCATATATACACGTATATATATCTTGTATGTCTCTAAAATTCTATGGAACAACAGAGTCAGAAAATGTATAGCTACTTCCCCTAAGCAGTTCAAAACCTCAACTGGTATGTCATCGGGACCAATAGCCTTTCTACTCTTTATCCTCTTCAGGCCTTTATTAACTTCATCCTTTCCAATCTGATTTACCTTCTCTGTGTTAGAATCTAGCTCATCATTCCTATGCTCCCTACTTTTTTTTCTTATTCAACAACTCATCAGAATACTCCACTTTCCTAGCACACCTTCGTCACTGGTAATGACATTTTCATACCTGTCCTTAATAAACCTCACCTGCTGCACATCCTTCCCAGATTGATTCCTCTGCCTTGCCATATTGTATAACTCCTTTTCGCCTTTCTTCGTGTCTAACCTCTCATACAACTCCTCATATGACTTTTGTTTGACCCTGGCCACTTCCCTTTTCCCCTCCCTTGCCCTCTCTCTGTACAGTCTATTCTCCTTTGTTTGTTGACTATCCCATCTCTTTTTCGCTCATCCCTTTCTCTGAGCACTCTCCTGAACCTCATCATTCCACCACTAGGTCTCTTTGTTTTCCTTTCTCTGTCCAGAGGACATACCTAGCACCTTTTTATCGGCCTCCCTGTATGCTCTCTACAACCAATTCCAGCTCATTTCAAAAGTTTTCCTTTTCTATTAACTCACAGCCTACCTGTGGAGCATACCCGCGACAACATTCAACATCAATCTTTATATTTCTACATTCACACACAACAACATGACATTTGTTTCAAGTCCAACACATTCCTAGCATACTAGTTCTTAATGTTCACACCTACTCCATTTCTTTTTAAATAACTTAAAACCTCCTCCAATATTTCGAGCCCTACTACCTTTCCACCTGATCTCCTGCACCCACAAAATATCTACCCCGTAGGTTAACAGCACTGGTTGTTAACCCAGGACCTGACTGATGCACTATGGAAATCTGTTTTACACCGGATGTCCTTCCTTATACAACCCTGGAACAGGATTATGTTAGAAATGTGAGACACTAACCCACCTCATAGCCCTTAAGTGATGGTCCAACCAGAATCACAGGCCGCATGGAAGGCACAACATCATAAGGAGGAATGTGCTCTGACTTCAGAAGGGAAGACAAGAAAAACAGTTGCAATTATTTATGGGGACATAGTAAACAGTCGGCATTAAAAATCACTTGAAGGGTCAGAACAACTAGATAGAAGAGTATTTTGAAGGCGCTAGAACTTTTTGAACCATGAGATGAGACTTTTAGTAGGCCTGATTGAACACAGACATGGTGTGATTCAGGCTGATTTTGTATTTTGATGTTTTTTTGAATGTGCTCAACAATTTGTGTTAATTTAAAAAATATACATTACTTGCTCTCCTTTCATGGTTCTGATGTCATTTGTGTAAATAGGGAATCAAACAGAAGAAAAGGTTAGTCAGTGATGTGAGACGAAGCGGTAAAAATAGCATCTGTTGTGTCTGTCTTTGGTTTGTGTTAAGTCTTTTTACTAGGGATGTTGGAAATAACATTTACCGATGCCGATAAGAACCGATATTGCCCAAACACTTAATTTCTGATACCGATGTAGGCAGCTAATTTCCCATGAATTAGTGTGATACCAGACTAAATGCATCCTACTAATAACTCTGTACAACATAAACACACTACTTCAATATAAGTTATAGAAAAATTACACATTTATTATTTACAATTTTGTCTGACACAGTCCTATGATCCTTTGTGCAGCATTTTATGTAAACACGAAATATCTAGTGTTGGACAGAAGTACTTTCCAAAAACATTGATTAACATTATAAACCGGGCTCATTCAGCCCTCACAACACTAGGCAATATAAATGGGCCCAAATAGATCTATTTAATGTCGCCTACGGGAAATTAAGAATATTAACACTAGGGATGCCCCAAGGGATGCACGTGATTAATAATGTCACTTAAAGAGACAGCTACAATGAGCAATGCTACAGTAACTGTCCGTGTGCTTGAGTTTTCTGTGGATAGAAAACTGTAATTCTTAATGACTGCAAGGAGCTGGTCATGCGGGGGATTGGGGTTGGGGGATTTTAACACTTTATCACGAAGTGTTTTTATGCAGCGAAGTAGAGAAAAACAATATTGGACTTAGTGAAACGACAACAACACAGCAGCGGCGGCAGCAGCTGTGTCTCTCTCTGTCTCTCTTTCTGTCCCTCTCTCAAAGACTCGGAGTAAAATACGGTAAAGAACAGACGAGAGGAAAAGAAATCAGTCAAACTTCACGGAGTTCGCTCACATTGGGACGATGCTGAAATGTTTTTTCTCTCATTAAAGAGGGCTTTTTACTCTTATACTGCAGCTGTTTCTATCTGTGCCCATTTATATTGACTATTGTTGTGAGGCTGAATGAGCCCGGTTTATAATGTTAATCAATGTTTCTGGAAAATTATTCTGTCCAACGCTAGATATTTCTTGTTTATATTAAATGCTGCACAAAGAATCATAGGACTGTTTCAGACAAAATGTTTAAAAAAATAAATGTGTAATTTTTCCATAACTTTTACAGAAGTAGTGTGTTTAAGTTGTATAGAGTTATTAATATAATGCATTTAATCTGGTATCACACTTATTCAGGGGAAATTAGCTTCCTATATCGGTATCAGTTCATATCGGTATCGAAAATTAAATGTTTGGGTAATATAGGTTCATATCGGTATTGGTAAATGTCATATCAGACATCCCTATTTAACACCAAACCTGTAGTTTACACTAAGCTGCTATAGGTTTTTAAATGCTGGGGCGGGGGGCTCTCACATCATGCATTTAGAATGAGCGCATAGTCTGAGCACCCCTCCTCCCTCCTCCTTGTCCCTGTCTCACTCTCTACTCCACAACTCTCCCTAAATCTTTTGGAAATCTGTTTTTAAGTACCGCTTTTTTCTGTTTTTTTCCTGTCTTTTCTCTTTCTCATTCCTGTTGCTTATGAATGGGAAAATGCCACGACACGAATGGGCTGATGCCGCGACTAGGATATCCAGGACTAGGATGATGACCAGGATCAAAGCCTTATATTCCTACTGACATATCGGCTACTGGAAGCTTTTCAAATTTGACTATGTGCTGTAAAATTTGATTGATAGAAACAGCTCCACTATAAGATTAAAAAGCCCTCTTTAATGAGAGAAAAAACATTTCATCATCGTCACAATGTTAACGAAACTTCTTGTTGATGACGAAGACGACACAATGTCGTTTCAATGGCAAATGTACGAGAAATACTTATTTCGAATACAATTAGTCCTGACATAGCAAGGCTACAGAAATTCCACAGTATAAACAGCGTCTTGAATGGGAGAGAATGGCTGGTTCTCCAAGAGGAGAAACTCTGTGAAGTTTGTCTGATTATATGTGTGTGTGTGTGTGTGTGTGGTAGAGGTCCACAATTCTGTTGCAGTTGACACAGTGGGCTCACCAGTTAACATACTGTATATAACAAATAACATGTTATATAAAATGCTAGAAGGTATTGTTGTTACATTCCCAGCAGTGGAGTACACTCTGATACACTTGTTCAAACATACTGTAATGGTTATAGGATTTGTTACAGCTATTATAGAGTTTATGCTTCAGGTGATGATCGACTTTGTAGTCATGTCATCTGACCTCCGGCTGTATGTTTTAGACACTCGAGTGAAGAGAGGGGCTGAGCTGTCAACTGATCACCACCTGGTAGTGACTTGGCTTCGCTTACAGGGAGCAAAACTGGACAGACTCGGCAGACCCAAGCGTATCATGAGTGTTTGTTTGGAACGTTTAGCGGAACCCCCTGTGAGTAGGCCTTTAACTCCTACCTACGGGAGAACTTTGAACAGGTTCCGGGGGAGTGGGAAGACAATGAGTCTGAATGGACCAGCTTTTCCTCCTCCATTGTAGAAGCAGCTGTCCGAAGCTGTGGACGTAAAGCCTCAGGTGCCTGTCAGGGCAGCAATCCCCAAACTCGGTGGTGGGCACCGGAAGTTGGGGATGCCGTGAAGCTCAAGGAGGAGTCCTACCGAGCCTGGCTGGCACGGGGGACTCCTAGGCTACCGACAGGTACAGGCTGGGTAAGCGGGCTGCTGCGTGGGCAATAGCGGAAGCAAAAACTCGGGCTTTGGAAAAGTTCGGGGAGGCCATGGAGGAAGATTATCGGTTGTACTCGAAGAAATTCTGGCAAACCGTCCGGCGCCTCAGAAGGGGGAAGCAGTTCCCGTCCACACTGTTTACAGGGTGGATGTGGAGCTGTTGACCTCTATGGGGAATGTTGTCGGACGGTGGAAGGAATACTTCCAGGATTTCCTAAATCCCACTGACACGTCTTCCTCAGAGGAAGGAGAGACAGGGTGCTCAGTGGATGATCCACCAGTCTCCTGTGCTGAAGTCACTGAGGCAATTAAAAAGCTGCTAGGTGGCAAGGCGCCGGGGGTGGATGAGATCCACCCTGAGTATCTAAAGTCTCTGGATGTTGTGGGACTGTCTTGGCTGACACGTCTCTGCAACATAGCGTGACATTTGGGGTTGATACCTCTGGAGTGGTAAACTGGGGTGGTGGTCCCTATATTTAAAAAAGGGGACCAGAGGGTGTGCTCCAACTACTGGGGGATCACACGCCTCCTGGGGAAAGTCTACTCCAGGGTACTGGAACGGAGAATTCGGCCAATAATTGAACCTCAGATTCAAGAGGAAAAATGCGGTTTTCCTCCTGGCCATGGAACACAGGACCAGCTCTACACCCTCAAGAGAGTTCTTGAGGGATCATGGGAGTTGCCCAACCAGCCAAAATGTGTTTTGTGGACCTGGAGCTTTCGACCGGGGCCCTTGTTCCGGATAAGCGGAAGAAGATGGATGGATGCTTCAGGTGTCATAATGTAATATGAATGAATGAAATAAAATCTTTAGCTTAATCTATATTAAAATGTGAATAGATTTTTTTGCTCGCCTCTAATAGCTACAGAATTAAACACATAGCATCACCTCCAGAGTCACCCGAGGGGGAGGGGCGGGGGTGAGAGACTCAACAGATTCAATGGTAACGGCTAGGAATGAACTACGGACACAGAGAAAATCTGCAAGAACATAAGAAGGATCAAGATCCACCAAGGCGAACCGCCTGTGGAGAAGGGGGAGCAGCACACAGTGGTAACACTTGGTGAGACGCAGGAGAACTCCAGGAAGGACACACCCCACAGCACTGCAGATCTCTCAGCACCTCAGTTACTTCAAGACCTCAGGAGGGATGTACTTGATCCCAATCCAGTAAGCCAACCACACCCCACGAGGGAGAGGACAAGATGGCCCAAGATTTGTGGTAACAAAGCATAGAACCAACTAGATGAAGACCTCAACACAATGCTAGAAGCCACACTAGCTGGGACAGCCAAGCAGAAAGTTAGCACTCTCAAAACGGTAACTTTTACAACCTGGCAAGGGAGCGGTTTAGTGTAGAGTGGAAGAAAAGAGGTAAGTAAGTCTGCGCATCAGCCTAGCACAGGCTAGGCATCGTGGCTTCTGCATTCTGCATTCTTCTCTGGCTTTCAAAGAAGGCGGACGCTTTTTCCTTTGCTCCCTACCTGCCCTTATCTGCCCTGCTACTGCTCTATGTCTTGCACCGTCTTTGTCTAACTATCTTGGAGCCTCTCTCTGCACTCATCTCCGAACACCAAAATGATGGATCCGGTCAGCTGGTCTCTCACCGCAATTGACAAAATTTTCTCAACTACGAGAATGGGAAAAGGGGATCCTGCCTGCCCTGGCGGAACATTCCCTGGCGGCTATACTTTGGACTCCTGGGAGAAGTGGAGGATGTTGAAGATGTATGGCCTATTCGGATTAATGATGATAGGTTTTCTGCTGATTGGCCTGGGCAGTTTCCTCAGTCATCACTGGACAAGAAAGGAAAGGGTGAACCAGCAATTTGAGTTCAACAAGCTTCTGGCCGTGAACGAAGGAATGTGTATCAACACTCTGATACAAGCGATGGGTGAGCTCAACTGTAAACTGGATGCGGTTCCGGAGCACTTTCGCGTGGTGGGTACCAACTTGGAGAAGTTGTCAGCTCGGCTGAATCTGGCCTCCGAATTTGGACATATTGAAGCAAGCCACCGAGAGACTCAGAGAGACTCAAGGGCAGACAGAAAAATTCCAGAGTCGCCCTGTCCCACAACAATCTACTATCTTCATTGGCTCCCAGACATAAGCGGCCTTCAAGGACGCTCATTCTCCACTTTCCTGGATGTTTCTGCAGACAAGAATGCTCCAACCCCCCCCCCCTTTCCTGGAACATTTACCCTAACCAAACTCAACGCCTTCTTTTGGCCCCTCTGGCGTGATCATGATGGTCGAGGACACCGCGGTTTGCAGCAGCCCTCCCATCCGTGATTGTGCTGTGACATCCCTGCCCCACATCCCTTCCCTCATCCACATGTGCAGGTGTTCGAGTCTTGTTACAGTGTTTTGATTGTGCTTAATGCTGAGGGGTTTTTATTATCTAATTCAACACTGTGCTCCACCCGCGGAACCTAGTTTGGAGTTGTCTTTTTTTCCCCCTCCTCCCTCCTTGGCGTTTTCAGTTGTTTTTCATCTAAAGAAGCGTGCGCCGCGCAGTGGCTGCACCTGGCCTTCCCGTTCCTGTCCTCCCTTGTCATTATTTGTACTGTTGTGTCATTCTGTGTTCTCTGGTACGGGTTGTAACCAAATTTAATTTCGTTGTAACTTGTTACAATGACAACAAAGGCTCTTCTCTTCTCTTCAATTCGACTCGAGTACCAAGAAGTCCAAAGCCACCACTTGAAATATTACTACTTGACACCACCAAGTACCCGATAAAAATCTGTATGGGAAATATTGGTTTTGGCAGGTCTGACCACCTTTAAAACCTGAAATCAGTATCAGCCAAGAGTTTTGCAATCAATGCATCTCTAATTTTATCCTTTTTATGTTTTTTTTTAAATATACAATTTGTCCATCAGACAATAAATTGCAAATACCACTTTAAAATAAATATATATTTTTTTTTACGCTGGAGATTTATTTTATTTTATTTTTGGAGGAATATTAATACAGTTAATGTTCAATGTAGTGATATTTTCTCACAACCCTATTCTGTAACTTGTGTTTTAAATCACATGAGAACATGTGAATTTTACTCAGTTTTCACACTAACTCCTCAAACACAAAACAAGCACAAATACACTGCAGCAGGATGCACGGGGTGGGGGAGTTAGGGGTTTGGTTGGGTCGGAGGTCAGAACAAAGCTGAGGCGGATCATCCAGCATACTGCAAAACAAACTTACCGATTTAAGTCTCTGCTTAGCTGTGGTGAAAGGGGAGAGGAGAAAGAGAGAGGTTAAGAACTCAGCATGCATGCTATAGACACACTATGCATACTATGAAGGACAGAGATGCTGGTAAGGACAAACAGGACAGGAACTGGGTAAGGTTGGCAGGCAGGCACTGAAGTCAGAGCTCCAGTCGCTGTGCTAGAATAGATTACCTTCTTAAAGAAGGGCATTCTTTTCTCTTTTACAAGGGGTGATATGACAGTGTTTGAACTGGCTCTAAGGGAGCGCAAGTTGACGGGAAGCTCATTGTCCTCAGGTTCTAAGTCTGTGGCGTCTATGTCAATAGCTATGCACACAGACAGACAAGAGCACCATGAAACAGAGGTGTCAAAAAGATAAATCTCAGGTAAACATGATTTTTACAGTAGCCGCTACACATACAGTAGTACATCATTATTAAACATATATGACACTTCAAAAATAATCCAGTTTAATATAACTTATTTAAAATTTATGGAATGAACTTTAAATATTCTAACTTACCAGATGAGGGAGGAGTTGATTTCCTTGAGTTGGGAACAACTTCACCTAAACTAGAGGATGAGTTTGCTCCCAATTTACTGAAATGAAAAAAAAAAAAAAATCCTGAAAAATATTTCTTTAACCAAATAAAATGGAGAACCACCATATTGTCAATGTACATATAGCGCTCTGCATTTAATCAATCATTCTATTTACTGGGGAGCAGCCATCCCTTTCAGAACAGACCCAGGATTTGGTGTTTGCAGAGTACAACAGTCCAGATTTCGTTGTAATGTACCTGGAGTGTAACTTGCTTTGCTTGACCCTCTGCTCCTGGAGAATCCGAGTGTTTTCAAGCTTCACTGGACTGGGGATGAAACCAATGTCGCAGCCCTCCTTCACCAGGCGTCCTATCCACCAGTCGTTGTTATATTTCTTAGGGATAGAGGACAAATAAATGTAGTTTAGCTTTTATTAATTAACATTTTCTAATGCACATCCTCTTTACATCCTCTTAACACCTCTTTAACATGGAGGAAGTCCTTAGCTTCAAAGGAGACCGCCATGCCTGGCACAGGGACATCGTCATCGTGACATGGGCTGTAGCTGACATTTGTACGCACCGCAAATGCAACTGGTTTGGTCTATAGGAAAAACAGAGGGTAGTGCAAGACAAAAGTTAAAAACATGCCCTAACCTGGATAACAACCAATTTTTTGTTCCTCATTGTCTCTTTGTGCAGTGACCTTGTCTGACGGAATATCTCTGACTCATCCGGACTTTGTTAAGCCATCTTCCTGTTAATGTCACAGCTGCCCCACTAAAGGCTAAAGACACTGGTGTGAACAGGACTTTAGCCCCATTATTAGGAGCACTTGTGTGAAATTTCTTTAAAGCAATTTTAATGATTCACAGAACAATTACAGTAAATTAATCCTGTTCTTAATGGCCCACTTTTCTCTGAAGGTCATCTGAGGTCAAGTGCATTAAAGGCATGCATTCATTCATTTTTATACTGCAAGCCTTACATCGGCTGGTGAGCTAACTGTAAGTTATGTGGATCCTGCCTGCTTATGGCCTTTAAACTCAGTCCTTCCTCATTCCCTCCTTTACTATCTACATTAAATCTTGTTTTTCATTGTCCCTTCATTGTGGTTACTTGTCACCCCACACACCAAACTTAACACTAAAATCAACGTGGCTGATTGGACAGGTCTACTCTGACATGACATAAGCGTTCTGAATTTAATCACGGGGATGAGTGACTCAAACCACATGCTAAATTGAATTTGCCCTGTTTCTGGCTGTGACATGCATGACTATAGTCAGCTAAATGCCAAAACAAATCTGGCTCGTTGGACGATCTCCCTGTGTATGCTGGCACACCAGCGAATTTACCTCCAGACAAAAGAGTGCATAATTTAGAGATGGGGCACAGGGTAATCAGCTGCCAGACAATCACAATGCACAAGCTCAGCAGTTTGATGCCTTGTGGAAATTCTGAAAAATGCTTTCATAGTAGATTTCAATCGGTCCAGTTCTAACTGTTTTAATCAGCGCAGACCTGCTATCTGAGTTTCCCAAAGTAGATAATAAAACATTGCAAAGAGCAGAAATAATTCCTACTGCTCAATTCGCACTGTATTCTTTATACTGTATTCTGTACTCTGTGACTGAAATAAAAAAGGGAGAGTGGTGTAGTTTCTGATGAACATCCATTTTTATTTTAAACACTGCACCTTTGGCAATTTCTTCTACAGTGCTCATTTGCTTGATTTGTATGTCTGCCATTGAGCCCGTGCTGCACAGGAGGCTCAGCCAAAAACAGAAGCAGTCAAACAATCAGAGCAATGGCTTTAGCAAAGTTTAAAACATCAATCATCAGAAGCAGAACCTGGACACCTGAAGGGCACCTTTCATATTGATATTCACTAATATTGTCATATGCTTTTATGAAACATAGATGGGCAAATGGGCAAGTGTAGTTCACCGTGTTATGAAACTTGGATCATGGATCCACCTGTGTGACGCTGCTGTACCGCGTCACCTCTGAGACTGTTTATTTCCCTATAAGGCAAGAAGACCCGCCCAGGTGTCTTCCTGATTGGGTTAGCATGAAACTATGTTAACCAATCATCGCCCCTTTGCAACGTAATGATTTACATAGTGCATGAGTTTTACATAGTTTCACACCATGACTGTAAGAGTTACCACACATAATCATAGCCAGCAGACACCATTGCCACGGGCTTCTCTCTCAGGCAGAGAGAAACAGTGTAGATGGTCCTTAAATAGTAACTAGCAATGAGCCCGTTCACACACGGCGTTGTACGTGACGCGTTAGTCCCATCACTGCTGGTCATGTGATCTTGAGACAACTATTGTCATTATCCAATACTGTGTATGCAGAGCTGATACCAGTGGAGGACACAGTGTCCTTGGTGTGTGTATGCATGGAGTCACATGGCTGCTTTAAGGTATAGGGTCCATTAGTGCATGTACTGTATCTTTGCTTGTGTGTGTCCCTACCGGCCACCTTTCTGTCCCTCTGGTGATCTGATGGCTGTGATGTACCTCAAGCACATCCACAGACTGAGGGGCAAACACAAACAAACAGAGGTGTTTTATTTCATATGGGCCTAGTACAGGGGTGCCCAAACCTTTTTGTCTTGAGCATTACGTAACAAAACAACTAGGGTTGTGCAAATTAATCGTTTTGGATCGGTTCTTTGTTTGTGACCTACACGATCCAAGTGTACCGATCCAAAAAGCCCCCATCAATCCATAATGCAGTAAAACGTTTCCTGCTCCATGGCCCCGCCCATAAATTGACGTTAGACATAGGCGCGACATTGGCTGCATCCTCTCACTAGAGCGGCGAGCCAATAGATATATATACATCTATACATATATACATCTAATCATACATGCGTGTGGAGGTTGTGTCACTTGGGGTGTGTGAACTGTGACGTGGGCTGATTTGATTGGAGTTCAGGTAGTAGGTATTACTCTGTTTTGAGCATGCATAGCTGACAACACAGATGGAATTTAGAGCGTCTCATTTAAATTCAAATGTTTGGACATCATTTGGTTTTTTCAAGGATGGAAGGACAGATGCGGCAGGAACGGCCAATAGTCAGAGGAGCGGACAGCAGGCAATAACTCGGCTTAGTCCAAGGCAATAACGGAATCTATCTACAGCTAAACCTCTCTGAAAATGTAGGCATGTGTTTCGCCAAAATAGAAGTGAGTGAGTAGAGTGTCACCTGATCCCCATTTTCTTTGTTAATGGAAATAATATACAAGTTGTCAGTATAAATATTTTGGGTTAATATATGATTCACAGCTCTCCTTTAAGGGCCATATTGACTTCAAGTTACAGTATACCTTGCAAATGTTCATGCAAAAGGAGATGCCAGATGAAGCTAAAAAAAATCTTAATTGTATAAAACGTGTTTGTATACATATTTCCTATTGTATATGTATTGTGTGCTTCTTGCCTTTTAACCTCATGATCCAGGGGACTACAGATAAAAACTAGCCTTTGGCTAATTCTGTCCTATTTTATTATGTGTACTCATATGTTTATGAAATTGGATTTCTCCCTTTTTAAATAAACTAAACAAAAACTAAAAAAAGACAACTGTATAGTGTTGAAAGCAGACTTGCAAATTTTAATTGATTCTGATCGAACTGGATGGATCGTTTAATTTTTTTTATGAATCGTTCCTAATTTGGATCATAGTCCTAGAAACTAGATTTCTTGGTTACTAATAACATAATGAGTTTCTTTTCCCATTCAGTAACGCCGTTATTGTTACTGTGATGTAAAGGGTCTCTTTACCCGTTACTATCTGCGGTCCAAATGGACGTTTTTTCCTGTCCACGGAGAGAGGACAGTGTGACAGAGCCTGTCTGCTGCCTGTCAGTGTGTGTGGTTGTGGTAACTTTCACAGTCATGAGTGAAAGGTGGCCATGCACTCTAACAGAATTGATGTGTTGAAAAGGGGCGATGATTGGTTGACATAGGTTAACATTTCAGGGTAAGCCAATCAGAAAGAGACCTGGGCGGATCTTCTTACTTGCAGGGAAATAAACAGTCTCACACACACACAATGCGGTACAGCAGCACACACCCACAAGCAAGACGACAGCAAGTGGAAAGTTGAGGTCACAATAAAGAGGCCTCTCAAAATGTCTATCATCTATTTTGTTCTTATTGTACCTCTACATTTCATTATGATACTAAACTTTTTAAATGTGTTTTCAAAATAAAGTAACTAGTTATTAGTTACTTTTATGATTTAGTAACTAGTAATGTAACTTGTTACTTTTTCACTGCAGTAACTAGTAAAGTAATAAGTTACTTATTAAAGTAACTTGCCCAACACTGCAAATGACCAGGCTGAAGTGATCCACCTATATTGAAAACTCTAATTATATTAACCCATGTAAAACCCATTCATTCATTCATCTTCTGCCCGTTGCCGTGTCGCAGGGGCAGCTGGAGCCACCCAAATCACATTGCACCATATTGTGAGCCTTCCTGTGGGTGGTGAGCCCACAAGAAGTTATGTGGGTTGGGACAGTGCTATGCTCAGAGCACCTCAGTGGCAACCTGGCAGCAAAGTATATATAGGGAATAAACTGTAGGGGAGCAGTGAGAAGAGGAAAGTTTGGGGTGGTAGGATGTGGTTTGAGGTTAAGACAAAGCTGCCATTGATAAGGGGCTTCCATTATCTGCAGCGGTGTTGAGGTCTCAACCAGAGTAGCTCGGTTTGGAAAACAGCATCAACAGCACATGTTAACAACACATTTTTTGTAAATTACAGTCTCTACAATGACTTACTATACACCTGCCCTCACTGATGACCTTTACTGCGTATGACAAGCCAGTGTCTCAATTAACAGTGGTCACCAAATGCCACACTTAAAGACAGGGCTCCGAAATTGTTTCACTTTGAATAGAAAACAAATTATCTTCAGTTTCTTGCTCTACCCTCAGGTCACACTCACCACCTGTGAAATATATTATTACCGGCTAAGAGGGGAATCTGGACCCTAATGAGTTCACTGTGAGGGGCTAATTGTTACACAAGTTAAATTTAAGAGTGACAAACATCAATCAATCAATCAATCAATCAAATTTTATTTATATAGCCCACATTTACAAATCAAATGTATCATTCTTAAATAGCAAAATGTCCTTTAAATGCCCTTTTTTAGCATTTAGTTTCTGATAGTGGAAAAAACATAGTAGTAATCTTATCTATGATGGAAGAGGGAAAACAAACGTTCATCTAGCATATTTACAGTCAATGGAGTTTAGTGCATTATATATCAAAGAAGACATCAGAGATGTTACTGTCAAATATCAGGAGTGTGTAACAGAGCATGTGGAGAATTACTGCCCATAAAAGCTTACAGTGAGAGTGTGCACTTCCTTTGACCCCAACCTTCTCTGTTCCTGCTGTCCAGACCATGGAGGGGCTTTTTTTACAAGTCAACTGCCTCATGGAATGACAGTAGGAGTTCTCTAAGCCGGGTTATCTATAAAGCCAACTTATCCTTTTGATTACTGTGCTTTTGATGGCAACTCTGAAAAAAACAACAGATCTGCTGGAATGAGAGCGGCCCCTGTGACACTGCTGCAGAAAAATATTTAATAGGATGGAGCAACTCACTCATAAATAAACTAGCTGCTGTTGGTAAACATTGAATTAAAGAAACCTCTTTTGTGAGATCAAATAATTTAGCATATGTAAAATTCACAAATGAGCTGTAAAACTGGGGAAAGAACAACATGTGATAAAATTACTTTATAGATCAAAGGCATAAATCTTATCATCACCTCTGATTTGAGTGATTATGACAGAGCAAGTGCTGATTGTGCTTCCTCTTTGTCTGTTCTGCCGTGTATGTTTATACATGGCTAATTGTGGCCCTAAGCAGAGCAAAGCAGGCGAGGCTCAGTAAACGGAGATGCTGATCCCTCTGAGGAGTTCAAATGATCTCTGCTACCCTGTTCACAGTGTTGGATGTATGCAACCATTTCTGTTAATGTTTAAAACCACCAACACGTAGTCTTTACGCAGTGTAGCAAATTCTGCTAATATCCTGTAAACCGCTCTTGTTTCAAATAAGTCAAAATGTTTTGCATAAGAATCTGCCTGTGAGAACAACAGTTTGTCCTAGTGATATGCTAAATAC
The DNA here is from genome assembly GCA_016785265.1 of Paraplagusia blochii. Taxonomy (NCBI): domain Eukaryota; kingdom Metazoa; phylum Chordata; class Actinopteri; order Pleuronectiformes; family Cynoglossidae; genus Paraplagusia; species Paraplagusia blochii. The sequence goes on from JAFBJS010020319.1 coordinate 60,771, forward strand.
ATCTACATCCAGAGAAGTTGGTGAGAATTAATGACAATTTATTATTAATTTGAAAGTTTAAATGCTGGCTTAAGTATTTGTTAAATTTGTGTCTGATTTGTAAGGGAAGAATAGCGGGGATGTTGATTAGACCAATATTTAAGATGCCAAGATCTTCGAGGGGGGAGCTACGATGGAGAAGTTTAGAGATGGTTATAGGGGAAATCGTGGGTAGATAAAGAAAGTTCAGTAAAACTTTGAGATACTAGCTGTGATTGTGTCAATGCAGAGCAACATGAAAAAATGTGTATTGCATCTGAAACCCACAGGCTGAGAAATGGTTACCTTGACTTTTTCCAGCTGAGCTTGGGCCTGTTGCTCTGCTTCTCTGCGCACTGCCTCCTTATCCTCCTCCAAAGACACATCAGAGTCTGATGGACGGCTGGTGTAAGAATCGGCCGAACCCTGTAGTAACACAAACAGCTGCACTTCAGCATTTAGACTCAGGACACACACACAGTTCTACTTCTATATAGAGGGCACTCTATATAGAACTCTGAAAAAGGTAGGCCACCTACTATCCTTTATCTTATCCTATATCTTTCTTTGATTGTCACGTAAGAGATAAATGTGCAAAGTCAGCCAAGGAAAAGTTTTCACTCTGATCCAGGGAATTGTATCACGTGGAATGAAAAAGGTGGAGAACCTGCCCACTAAAATAAGCAGGATAATATTTCGGATTTGAATCTCTTTACAACAGCAGCAGTGACAGTTGTATTTGCCCAGCTGTTTCACTGCAGTTCTAGTATGTTGGGGTATGTCTTAGTGACAACATTTGAGGGAAACATTGACTGTCCAGGGTCTGCAAAATGCAATATATATATAATAGGTATATATAATAGGAATATTATAGGTATATATAATAGGAATATATATATAATAGGAAAACCAAAGTGTGCTGTAGCTAATTTTAACCTGCAGGGTTGGTTGCATCGACATACTCACTGTGATCTATAAAGCAGTGATGTGGAGGAGCTTGTCAGCAGACTTCCTCTTTTATTTATGAAGTGTTTTCATGTCACAGCAATATTTCCCTCCAACACTGTGCACTCAGAAGAGCAAACATAAATGTGTACCTTTACCATAAAGTAGCAGGGCTGTCGTTCCTTGCATACTGGCTTGAGACCAACCAGTCTGAATTAAGGATTTTTTATTGTATATTATATTCTAATTTAACAATTAATAATAATTTATTGGTTCAATCACGGTTTCCCTATTTTTTCACACATATGTATTTTCTTGATCAACTCTTACTCTTCCAAAATATATATTATTTTACAGGGACTGAAGTATTTGGACTCAATAGTTGTTTTGGATTGGGTTAAGGTTAACCCTGATTAATTTTTTGACACAAAATTAAACAACCAAATTCTCGATTCAGTCCATAAATAAACAGCCGCACAGAGCAGGAAGTAATTAACTAGATTTGAAATAGGCTCTGGTGTCCAGTCACAGAATAATGGTCAGTTAGTTTGAAAGCCAGTCAGTTTATTTGACTTTTCACAATCCCCCTTTATTTTCTTATATTCTAATATAATTATAGTAATTATTTGTCCACTACATGTTTGTTTATAATTTTTTTTGTGTGTTTAACTGTCACCATGTAAGTATAAGATGGAGATCAAAAATAATTTTCACTTCTTTGGAGAATTATTCCTCTTCTGGGGCTCAGCTCACATAATCAGATATTGTTTTTGAATGCAGCACTTATTTCTTCAATTTTACACTCCCATACCATACACGTAAGGTCATTCATTCATCTCACTGCACCACTGGGCTCTTAAGTTATAAATAGCCTCCCTCACTTAATGCTCATTTGAACTCCCAAATCATCCCGAATGTACAGAGAGGGATCAGGGCTTCTTGTCCAAAAACATCACCTGATGAAGGTGATGTTAGCTAAAGTAAAAGGTTGTTCATTTCTTACAACAATTTATTATCTAATCGCTTACTCAACTACTACTGTGTTCAAGACCCTCAAAAACCTGATATCTCACAGTGCTTGACAGGAAGACACATTCTTGATGAGCTACGAATGATTATTTGGTCCAGGTCAGGTCCAGGCTAATGATGAGGTGCAATGGAGAGTACTGTATAAGGGGTCAAAGACAAATGACCTGTAGCTCTGTCCCTTAACGGCCATTATTCAGTTGGTATTGTTGCAGAACAACATCCACTCATCCTACATGCAATGACTGATGAATGGGTATCTGAATGATGGAGTTGGTTCACATGCATGAACACAAACACAACTTTTACAATGTCAGCACAAATGAAATTGGCTTACACAGGCATCAGAACTCTTGACACGTCCTCCTTTGGCTCTTTTCAGCAAATGTATCCAGGTGGCCTTCATCAGCCACACTGGTCATTCAGTGTCCTCAGCCACTGCCGCCACCCCCCCCCCCACCCCAGCTACTGCTCTACTGCTGTAGGCACCTTTGCACCAGCGTTGCTGTCACTGTTACCGCTCTGGCTATATCTGTGACAGTTTCCTGTTAGACAAGGGTTGTTAATGCTAACATCATTTCTGAAAAAAAAAAAAAAAAAAAAGATTTGGAGTCAGGGTTCCTTGGTTTGCTGCTACAGCTCCAGCTAGCTCTGCTGCTTTTTCCTGAGCCACTGCTTTTGCTCGTAGTGCCGTTGCCAGAGAGAGGGAAGCCACTGGAGCTCTCTGCCCGGCGCATAATCCCAGCAGCTCCGTCTGTGCCTCTCTGCCCGTCTCCTAGATAGCGGGAGTGCTCAGTTTGTTGCTGCAGGTGCTCAGAGGTCTCAGACTCAGTCCCAGAATGAATCAAGTGGCAGGGAGTAATGCTCGTCAATCCAAATGTTTAATGCTTTGGCTCTAGCCTCCATCTCTCACTCCTCCTCCTTCATCTTCACTGTTGCCATGCTTTGTTATCCACCAGCAGCATATCTACATGGTTCCTGTTGTGACTGGATGTTTGCAGTTCGTGTTCCGATGTTAAGCTTTTGATGCTGTGTCTCAGGTGCTGCCAGCTCCCTCCGTCCTTCTCAGTCTGTGTCTGAGCATGTCAGTGTTTGTTCACACATCTCTCCAGTGCTCCCACAGTCATTCTGCCTCCCCTCTCTACGTTCCTCACCTTCCCCCCACTCTCCTTCTCCACCTCTTTTCACATTTATTACATTTTTCACCTCAGTCAATAAAATTGCTGGGCAAACCTACAGCTGCTAAACTGTTAAAATAAAAATCTACATCTATGGACCTCTCACAGATAATCAATAAAATAATTACATTGAGGCAGAAATCCTTTTTCATTTCATTGTGAATCCATAGTACAGCATCAGCTCATCTCTATTCGCATGAAATATATATTGGATATTAAAATATCCAGAAGAGGAAGCTGAAACTAAATTCTTAGATTAGACTAGAGTGTTAAAACAGGGATCTTGTTTGATCCTGATCCTGCTGTAAAGGATAAACTGAGATAATTTTATAGATTCTATTGTACTATATTTAGATCTCCTGTTCTTTTTCTCTAGCCATAGGGGTAAGAAATGTAGGGTTAAAATTGCTCCCATTTCCTGCCTTTCACAACTGTGGTTACTTATTTAAATGCAGAGCAGCACATGACAAATTCAAATTCAATAAAACTAGATCATTAATAGCAATCATCTGTAGTGGGTTTCTGGGTTCTGTCACACCGACAGCTGTACCAGTTAATGGATTTTATTGCCAGCTCAGTCTTTCACGGCTTCCTCAACATAAAGTATTTTCTTTAAACATAAAAAGTCTCTGGTTCTGGGCTGGTTTCTCCACAGGCGGCTGCTGTGTATGAGACGGCTGCTCTCTCCGTAGCTGCAGTGTGTCACAGCTGATAATTCCCCCTGTGTTCCCAGCTCCTACTAATACAGGGAGAGATCTGATTAAAACAATTGCGCTCACCTGCGCCCGGTGCAGCGTCAGCCTCACCACTGGTCTGCTCTCCCAGCCGCAGCTGATCGCTAACCACTGCCCCGCCCTCACATACATCCATTGCTGGATTGAGGCCGGCAGACTGTCCGGCTGAACGAACTCCCCCGCAGTCCCCTTCCTCCCCGCCATCTGTGCTCCCGGCCACTGGAGCAGAGCATGGTCCGAGCAGAGAGTGAAAGGGTGTCCCAGGAGGTAATAACGCAGGGCGCTGACCGCCCATCTGATGGCCAAGCATTCTTTTTCATTTCATTTCAATTTTTTATGTAATTTTTTTACGTGCTGCATGTGTTCCGGCCAGCTGACACTATGGATGATGACGTCATCCAAATACGCAGCAGCGTAGACAGCATGTGAGCGGTGGTCCAAATACTCCATTTCCAGCATCTTTTATAACTCTGTCTGCACCACTTTACGTTTGTGCTTCGGAAGACGGTACGACCAAGCGGTGTTTCTATGTGATGCTGTATGAGAGTGGTGCGCCCTGGATGAAAGGAGAAAAAATCTGCTGGAGCCCTTCTACGTCCGCTTTCTGGGCTGACGTGAGAGATTTGTCACACAGAAGAAAGCTCGGACCAGGAGCCCCCACTACCGGACCAAGCTCATCCTCCTCCTTCACTGTCGACACCAGAGTGACTGCGTCTGGTTTCACCCAACCTTTTAATGGATTTAAATAATAAATCTGAGTGTCTCCTCTCCTGTTTTAACATTCCACCTCATAGTCAACATCACCAACTCTCCGTGTGACCACAAGGGGTCCCTGCCACTTAGTGAGCAGCTGGGGTGCTGAAGATGGGAGGAGCACCAGGACTTTCTAAGGTCCAGAACGTATTGAACCTTATTTTTGCTGGCGTTTGGACCTTCCTCCAAGCTTTCCCTTGGCTTCCTGCCAAAAAACAATTCAAAAGGGGAAAACCTTGGGGAACCTCGCACACTGCGAACAACAGGGGGTCTAACCACTTATACCATCTTGCACTGTCCTCCTGAATGAACTTCCTAATCCTAGACTTTAAAGTCTTACTCAGCCGCACCAGCAGCCCATCAGTCTGAGGGTGGTAGACGCTGGAACGAATAGACTTGATGTCTAATAAGCTGTATAGTTCCTTCATGGTTTGTGACATAAAATATGTTCCATGATCTGTCAGGATCTCCTTCGGGATCCCGACACGCTGCCACTGGCTCTGCACGCTCCCAGTGCATCCGCTTCGAGTCTGTGCTCAGCACTGTGTCCAAATTATCATTTCTCAATGACCAGGAACAGTCCCCTAATAAATTGTGGAATCCCTGCCAATCCGTTTCTAAAACCATAGAGTGTGCCAGCCGAGAGCTGACCGCAAAACGGACGCGCCACTCCTCCCCCTTATAATTGACCCCAATGGATGTAACCGGGTACCGGTGAACATCTCCGTGAACACACACACTCGGATCACCTGCCCCACCTCCATGGATGGAAAGTCACGGCGTACGTGTACAAGCTGTCCGCACCCCCAACACTCCTACCCAGATGCCTGAGCAGCTCTCTGTGGGGCTGAGACAGCATTCCGTGTGGAGGAGAGGAGGTTTTTACTAGGTAATTTTGGTCTAGCTGGGGGCTCATAACGGGGACAGAAGGGGTCACTGTCCTCCGTCGGGGCATCTGCGTTGGGCGTCCCTCAGGTCTTACTGATCCTGTCCCTGGCTGCTGGGGATGAACAGACAGATGATCCTCTGCCAGACTGACCGCCCCCTGCAGGATGTCCGGCCGATGGCACCTGACCCAGTCGGTTCTCCTGGGCGGAAGACCCCCAATGAACTGCTCTAACACTATGGCCTCTAGCATCTTTGTTTCCCCCGGCTGCAGCCACCTAGCGGTTGAATCACGCAGCTGCTGGGCATAGGTGAATGTTATGTCGGCCGGTCCCAGCCTTGCTCCTCAGAAACGGCGATGATGGTCCTCCGGGGAGAAACCCAGGCGATCCAGCACCGCCTTTCTGACATCCTGGTAACTCCACCTTGCAGCCACTGGCAGGGCCAGCGACGCAGTCTGCGCATCCCTGGAGAGCAGCGGAAGCCGCACGCTGCTGCAGTGGTTGCAAGCACATCCAGGAATGCCTGCAGGTTGTCCATTGGCCCCATCCTCTGCAGGGGCATCCCTGCTCGGGAGACTGCAACCGATGGGGAGATTGTCGACTGCCCCACCTGGGCCAGCTGCTGTGCCAGAGCCCCCATCTGAGCTTGTAGCTCTGCTAGCTGCTCACGGTGAGCAACCACCTGGTCTCAATGCATGGCGACGACCTCTCTCAGCATCGTCGCCAGCCCCACGTTGGGCACCAAATGTAATGGGTTTCTTGGTTCTCTGGACAAAGTCACACATAGAGCTGTACCAGTTTATGGTTTTTATTGCCAGCTCAGTCTGTCACTGCTTCCTCAACATACACTGCGTTCCAAATTATTATGCAAATCATATTTTCTCCGATTTTCCAAAATTACCTATATATGGCAGTCGTCATAAATTTCCATTCACCAACCATCAGAGTACAATTCAAATGTTTTTAATGAACCTCCCAAAGATAATAGTACATTTTTAAAAAAAACAATAAAAAAATGCATGTTCCAAATTATTATACACAATAGAGTTTCCACACATTTATTGTCATAAAGAACAAAAAATGCTTATGTGTGAAATTATAAACATCGGCAGGTCATGTATGACTGAAATGTACCGTATTTTCTGCACTATAAGGCGTACAAGGTTATAAGACGCACCTTTAATAAATGACCTATTTTTTTTTAAAAAAACATACATAAGGCGCACCGCATTATAAGGCGCATACAATAGAAGCTTCAGTAGTGGCTGCTGTTGCGTTATGCATCCAATAGATGAAGCTGCACTCAAGGGAATGTCAACAACACAGTCAGACAAGTCAGTCAAACTTTATTACCGGTAATAGAAATAGCAAACCAGCGTTCTGACAACTTTGTTCACTTCCAAATTGAATAAACAGCCGTTTTATTATTTTTTTCAGTGACGTAGTATTTTCGTGACAGTTTATCTTTTAACAACAGCAGGAGGGACAACAACATTTTTATCACGTAGTGGAGGGGAACTTTTACTCGATTCAGTAAGCACGTAAAAGAAACAGTCTGATACATTACGACAAATTAAACGTTAGTGCAATGACAGTATAGTAACTCTCTTAATAGTTTAAAGTAATAACAATATAACAATAACTCAACAATGTTTAAACATTAATGTCCATATTCACAATATCCAAAAAGGGTTTAGTTGTAAGCAACTGGACTTCTTCTTGGAGTTGAAAGACATTTCATTCCTCAACTGAGGAACTTCATCAGTTTCTGATTGTTGTTGGTGGGAACTCTAGTAGTTATACTACTCTAGACCACTCCCTTCACCAATGGACAAAGGTGTGAAGAGTTGTTTTGATCACACCTTTTTAGACAGAAACTGCTCCTGATGTTAATGAGCAGTTTTCTTGTCACATGTCCAGATGTGAATGGGAGTCGTTGTCACACCCGTCTAGAAAAGTCTGCTCTGGTATTGATGAGCAGTTAAACTTCCTAGGATGGGATCTCAAGGCAGAATGGTATGTAGCAAACAGTTGATGACGCAGCGCTCCCCCTCTATTCAAGGTTGGTTGTTCTAGATGGGCATAGATGGCTTCCTTCACTCCTCTCTCGAACCACCTGTCCTCCTTGTCCAAAATATGCACCTCTGAGTCCTTGAAAGAGTGTCCCTTTTCATTGAGATGGAGAAAAACTGCTGAGTCCTGTCCTTATGTGGTCGCCCTCCTGTGCTGGGCCATGCGTTTGCGGGGTGGTTGTTTGGTCTCCCCAAATATACAGATCCGAACACTCTTCACTGCACTGAACCGCACAGACAACATTGTTAAGGTTTTCCCTTGGTATTTTATCCTTGGGATGAACTAACGTCTTTCTGAGTGTGTTGCCCGGTTTGAAGTAGGCAGGAATGTTGTGTTTGCTGAAAATCCTACGTAGTTTCTCAGATACTCCTGAAACATAAGGCACCACCATGTGTTTCATCTTGTTCCGACCTTTTGTGATGTGTTTTGTAGTGGTTTCTTTATTCTGCCTATTATCTGTTTTGTTGAAGGCCCAGTTGGGGTAGCCACAGGTTTTCAGGGCCTGTCTGATGTGTGTGTGTTCTTTTTCCTTCCCCTCTGCTCTGGATGGGATGTTGTCTGCCTGGTGTTACAGAGTCCTGATGACACTGAGTTTGTGTTCTAGTGGATGGTGAGAGTCAAAGAGTAGGTACTGGTCAGTATGTGTGGGTTTCCTGTAGATGTCTGTGACAAGGTCTCCATTTTCCCAACTAATACCTCGCAGTCCAAGAAAGGACGTTTTCCGTCCTTGGTATCCTCCCTGGTGAATTTAATGAAATTGTTGACTGAATTGATGTGCTTAGTAAAAGCCTCCACTTCTTGCCCTCTTACCGTGGCCCATGTATCGTCAACATAACGAAACCAGTGCCTTGGCTTTGAACCTTTAAAGGAGATTAAAGGCTTGAGTTTCTATGCTTTCCATGTAAAGGTTTGCAACAATGGGTGAAACTGGCGAGCCCATGGCACAGCCATGCTTCTGATTGTAGAATTCCCCATTGTTCCTGAAATACGTGGTGTTGAGGCAGAGTTCCAATAATGAGCAAAACTGGTCCGGGGTCAGAGCAGTTCTGGTGTGTAACATCCTGTCCTGTCGTAATCTGTCCCCAACTGCTTTTACTGCTTCTCTTGAGTGGATGCAGGTGAAGAGTGAGTTCCCATCCTAGGAAGTTTAACTGCTCATTAATACCAGAGCAGGCTTCTCTAGACGGGTGTGACAACGACTCCCATTCACATCTGGACATGTGACAAGAAAACTGCTCATTAAGATCAGGAGCAGTTTCTGTCTAAAAAGGTGTGATCAAAAAACTCTTCACACCTTTGTCCAGTGGGGAAGGGAGTGGTCTAGGATAGTATAACTACTAGAGTTCCCTCCAACAACAACCAGAAACTGATGAAGTTCCTCAGTTGAGGAATGAAACGTCTTTGAACTCCAAGAAGTCCAGTTGCTTACAACTAAACCCTTTTTGGATATCATGACCTGGATGAATAAGAATCTTCACAGACATATTCACAATATGAACCATCTTGTTCAGCTGTAAACGCATAAAAGAAACACATAAAGCTCTCTAATCAGTTCATTCCTCATCCAAGAATCACTTGAATTCTGCTTTTTCAGTGTCTGAATTAAACAGTTGGGTGAATACCGTATCCAATATGCCCGGCTCCGTCTCGTCCAAGTCGGCGGCTAATTTGAGACTATTCTGGCTCCATGCTCGTGCATTTATTCTGAAAGTACATTTATGAATTCCTCAAAATACTGTAATGCCCCGGTGACAGAACAGTCAGACGCTTCCATGCTCTGAACAACTTCAAGATTACAGTGAAGTTATAACTTATTTCCAGACTCCAATTGCAGCGCTGCTCCCTGCAGCTTAGCTCCTCATTCTCACGTCCACACAGCTCTAACCACACCTCCCCACACTTGGAAACATTAACCCTTTAACTGCTGTATAAAACCTTATTACCATTACAATACGTTTGTGGATCCGCGCTCGTGCATTTATTCTGAAAGTAAATTGGTGAATAAAAATGCACGCGTCCCACAGTCACATATCTCAGCATGCACCGCGCGCTATTTCTACAGGAGAAAATAGAGTCGGCTGCTGCTTCTTGTAGTTGTGAGACCTGTTGCGGCTCAGTATTGGTCCATCAAAAGTGCAGAGTCAGCTTTTGAGAAAATGCAAAGCTTTTAGGTGCGCCTTATAGTACGGTAACTGAAATCAAGCACTATTAAATCAAGACATTATCAAAAGTGAAGTCACATCTGAACATACAACCCCTTGTTGAAAAAGACCTTCTCAATTCTTCCATCCATTGAAGTTGTCAGTTTTTGAATAGTATCTGCTGGAACAGCCCTGCACAAGGACAGACTAGCCTCTCAGAGCTGTTGTTGAGATGTGAACTGCCTCCGACCATCATAAACACTTCTCTTGATGATGACCCAAAGGTTCTCAACAGGGTTGAGGTCAGGGCAGGATGGGGGCCACACCATAAGTTTGTCTCTTTTGATGCCCATTGCAGCCAGAGATTCAGATGTATTCTTTGCAGCATGGCATGGTGCATTGTCATGCATGAAAATTATCTTATTCCTAAAAGCCAGTTTCTTCCTTTTTTGCCAGTGTTCTTGGAGGAACTCCATATTTTGGATGTCATTGTGGATGTCATCTTCACACCGTCAGGGATCCTGAAAGGGCCGACAATCTCTTACTCCATGATACCAGCCCAAAACATGTTGGTGCCGTAGCCTTGTTTGCACGGGGTGGCCGTCAACCAACCATTCACTACTCCATCCATCTGGACCATCGAGGGTTGCACAACATTCATTGGTGAACAGAACAGTTTTGAAGTCAGTCATCGGGTATTGCCTGATCCACTGGAGCCTTTTCTACTTGTGTGCAGGAGGTCAACGATGGCTTACGGACTGCTGCAAACCCCTGGAGGACCCTGCGTGTTGTTGTCCGGGGCACGTTGGAGGCACCAGCAGCTTCAAAAACCTGTCTGCTGCTGTTATGTGGCATTTTTACAGCTGCTCTTTTGATCAGACGTATTTGCCTATTTGAAAGAGTCCTGTATTTTCCTTTACCAGCACGAAGACATATGTGCTCTGAATCAGCTACACACTTCTCTTTAGTGCAGTGATCGCAATGAAGTTTCTTGGCAATTTTGTTTGTCACCATTCCTTGACCCGAACATTCAACTATTTCTTGCTTTTCAGCAGCCGAAAGGTCCTTCTTCTTGCCCATCTAGGTTGAAAATGGTAGCCTGCTTAATAATGTAGAACAACCTTCTTTAGTAGTCTTCCCTTTAATTGGACTCACCTGCCAAACTAATAAGCACAGGTGTCTTCATTTGGTTTCAGTGATATACAGAGCCATGATACACATAACCATTAATGAGTTTAAACTGACAATCAAAAAATTTAACTGTACCGCTGTTGAACACTTTTTGCATAATAATTTGGAGTGCAGTGTAAAGTATTTTCTTTAAACATAAAAAGTCTCCAGGTCTGGGCTGGTTTCTCCACAGGTGGCTGCTGTGTTTGAGATGGCTGCTCTCTCTCTGCAGCTGCAGTGTGTCACAGCTGATCCCTCCCCCTGTGGTCCCGGTTCCTACTAATACAGGGAAATCTGATTAAAACAATTAACCACTGCCGCGCCCTCACATCATCCTTGGACATGGTCAGTATAAAACTGAATCTATGAATCTCCACTGATGCAACATGCCTCTCTGTCTGACCCTTTAAGGAACAAGCGTATGAAATGTGCTTGCTGCTCGAGGATCAGCGGCACTTCCAAAGGAACAGTAACTGTAAGATTAAAGGATGCCATGCTAATTTTGGGGCCCTTTTAGAACCAATTAATGACACGCTTCTGTTGATTCTTGGATTTTAGTTACATGTTTACTTCAAAAGAACACATTGAACATGAAATATCATCTTGACTGTTAGTTGATTTTTAAAGGCAGGTGCCACTAAACGTCCATTTATTTTGACAATGTAATAATAATGACAGGAATAGCTCACAAGAGTTTAATTTCACATCTGGTATCTATCCATTTCCCATGGTTTTCTTGGTAGGAACCAAAGTCACCTGAGTTCCATCAATAGCTATAGTGATGCTGTTTAGAATAGAATAGAATCAAATAGAATAGAATAGAATGGAAAAGTCTATTGTTCCTAAAAAAAAAGGATGTATGAAGTACAAAATTGAATGAAGTCTTATTTTTATTTTATTTAATTTTTTTAATTAATTGAGAATAATAAGATATAAAAGTAAATATACACAACAATATTTAGAAATAAAAGAATACATATATACACCAATAAATTATTATAGAAAAAGTAAGAAAATGTGATCAAATGTAAGTGGAAATACATTTAATTAAAATGCAAGAATACAAAAGGTGAAGGTGTATAAGTAATAATAGTAGTAATATAGGCTTTCAGGCATTCCATGTTTTCTTGTATTGTGTTCTCCAGTAATAATTTTTTCCATGACTGTATATATACATGAACACACGCACACACACACACATATATATATATATATATGATCCACATCATGATCAACTACCAGAGCTGCTGCCACCCATCTGACAGCCTTACTTTATCCATACGCCAAACACACTGTTATAGAATTATATATCTAGAACTGTAATCTCTGAACAAAAAATCCTAGAATTTCACTCCTTTATCTTCATCTGTGTATTTGTTACCAGGTTGTATGGTCAGAGCACCTCAGTGGCAACCTCGAAGATGGTCTATTCAATCCTATATCTAACCTGGCCCAGGTCCCGCACTCTCCTGCGCTAACTGATTCTGAGGTTATTTCTATAAGATGTGGTATGAACGAAAGATTGCAATGCTAAACTTGTGCCAACTTATGTTCACTACTGGCTGATAAACTGTGTGCAGTGGGCTCACAATGGGCTGAGTTAGTGCACTAGCAGTTTCAAGCTTGGCATGATTCATTTGGCTTAGACCAAAGTTTTTCTTTGCTCCCTGAGTCATCATTTCTGTACAAATAGTACCTTTGTCAAACTGAGATGATTACAGTCAAAGATGTGCAACCGCAATGTTGTCTGATTACCAATGATGTAGAGAAGCCTGTGAATTAGATTAGTGCATTATTTGTACTCCATCCTACTGAAGCTAAGATCTGTGAGTCAGGCTCAGAGCACACACAGGCAGTAGCTTAATGATCAATGTCTGTGGTGTGGAGTATTATAACATATCTTACAACTTGATGGGCCACATGGATCCCACTCCGCATTTTAATTCAGTGCACAAAAATCTTCCATTACTAGTAATATATTTGATCATTATACTTCTGCCTTTTCCCTGCAACACCCACATTTCTTTGTACATAGCATAGAAAGGCAAAAACATTTTAGTATCCAGCCTTTATGCCTGACTTTAACATGTCATTTGTCTTAGTACACACAAATGTTTTAATCTATCTGCACCTGACTTGGTCTGTTACTGTGAGCTTCATGTCTGAAGCCCTCAAGTCTTTATGTCACAAATCCAAAATATATGGTGGTTTTGTGTACAAAGAGGTTGTTGTCCAAAAGGCCATTGGCATTCTCCAAGTTTGGAAGATAAATTATACACCCGCACATCTCTTTCTTTCCTTCACTGTATGAGCTTCTATGCATTCCATTTACTCACATGTCCAATTATGCATTCAGTCCTTCCAATACATCGTATCACGGGGGAGCTGGAGTTTATGCATCACAGGCTACATCAACTTCGGTTAGCTGAAGGATCTGCTCAGAAGATCTCTGAAGGCAAGGATGAGTTGAGGCGGATACAACAGCAGCTTAAACTTTTGCTAAAGCAGGCAAAGGAGGCCCATGGCAAGATGCTTGAGTCCAAACTCTAGTAGAACAACACCAGAGATGTGTGGAAAGAGGTGAAACACATCAGCAGGTTCAATGTGAAATCCAAACAGCCGGACAATACCATGTCCAGGGCCAACCAACTCAATACACGCTTGAAACACGCTTTTCATCGACCATCCCCCCTGTTTTCACACCTCTTGTCACACCAATCCACCTTCCAACACACACCACAATCACCTCTGCTTCTCTTTCCATCCCAATCCTACTGTTGCCCCTACTTCAGTGTCTTTCTCACCTGCCCTAAGGAAAAGGCAAACAAGGCTCCAGGACCAGACAAAGTGAACCCCGTCTGCTGCGGACCTGTGCAGTTCAGCTCACTGGTATATTCCACTTTCTCTTTGACTTGAGTCTGAAGCTAGAGAGGATACTGGTGCTTTGGAAGATATCCTGCATTCAGTTTGCATATCAGTCCCTTGTTAGTGTGGACGATGCTGTCATTTTTTTTTCTTTTGCAGCATGCTCACTCTCTCCTGGATAGTGTTGGAGGCTATGCGAGTATATTGTTTTTTTTTTATTTTTCCTGTGCCTTTAACTCAATGGGCCACATGGGCCCCCGTGTGTTTGGGGAACATCCTGTCGTATACCTTTGTCAGAAATGTAGGTGCCCCTTAGGGTACTGTCTTGTCTCCTTTCCTGTTCACTCTGTATACCTCTGATTTCCATTACATCTCCAGGCCGTGCCACTAACAGAAGTTCCCTGATCACACTGTGGTGGTTGGATTTATCAGGAATGGACAGGAGCTGGAGTACAGCACATTGATTGCAAACTTTGTGCAGTAATCCCAGGAAAACCACTTGCTCCTGAATATCAATAAGAACAAGGAACTGATTGTTGACTACAGGAAGAAGAGGACAGCAGTGGAGCCCAACTGGACGTTCAGTTTTTTGGAAAACGTTTCACCTCTCATCCAAGAGGCTTCTTCAGTTCTAACTGTTAGTGGGGAATAACAGAAGTTATATGCTGTGAGTGGGGAGGAAGGGGTGTTTCAAGTCCCTCCTGTTGGGTGGACCTGGGGATACCTGTGAAGTGTGGTACCAGTCGTTGAGTGGGTATTGATGGGTCGTTACCGTCAACCGTATTGATGACTCGTTAATATGCGAAACTGGTTGATGAGAGTGGAATCTTTTGGGTATTGTTCCCAAGAGGGCTTTGTAGGTGGGTGAGAGGTTATGTCTCAAACCACCACCTCTGTTGAGGGATGGTTTTTCCAGGTTGACAAAAATGGCTTCTTTAACACCTCTCTCAAACCATCTGTCTTCTCTGGCCAAGATCTGAACATCTTGATCCTTAAAAGAGTGGTTGGTAGCCTTTAGGTGTAAGTGAACAGCTGAATCCTGACCTGAGGTGTTGGCCCTTCTATGTTGGGCCATGCGTCTGTGTAATGGCTGCATTACAACTCTTTAAGGCCTTCCTTAAAACCTCTAAGGAAAGGTCTACAGAGAGGGAGGACAACAGACTGTCGCCAACCAGACGGCTTGCTCGTTTGCAGCCAATCACACGGCAGTGTTCCCAAGTAGGTCCGTCTGTGATGTCACTACACTGCGCTACGGATGCTGTTTGGGTGTAAGTATTGAGGTGAAGTGGCTGCCCCTCCAAGATCAATCAATCAATCACTCAAATTTTATATATAGCCCAAGATTACAAATCAATTTTGTCACATAGGGCTTTACAGGGTTGGTAACATCCCCTGTCCATAGACAGGCTATGATCCTGGTCATCATACTGCTGGTCCTCCTAGTCCTGGATATCCTAGTCGCGGCATCGGCCCATTTGTGTTGTGGTATTTTCCCATTCATCAGCAACAGGAATGGGAAAGACAAACAGAAAAAAACGGTTCTTAAAAACAGATTTCAAAAGATTGAAGGAGAGTTGTGGAGTAGAGAGTAAGACAGGGACGAGGAGGAGGGAGGAGGGGTGCTCAGACTATGCGCTCATTTTAAATGCATGATGTGAGACCCCAGCATTTAAAACCTATAGCAGCTTGGTGTAAACTACAGGATTGGTGTTGAATATTCAAAAAGTTCCCATAGGCAACATTGAATAGATGGGTTTTTAGTCTCACCTTAAAGGTGGAGACCGAATCAGAATCCCTAACATGAAGCGAAAGCTGATTCCACAGAAGAGGGTCTTGGTAGCTAAAGGCTCTACAACCCGTTCTGCTCTTAATAATTTTGGAAACTACCAATAGACCAGAATCTAATGATCGGAGCGGTCTGTTAGATTTATAGGGGGAGAGCAGGTCCTTGATGTAGGAAGGGGCCAGATTATTTAGGGCTTTGTAAGTCAATAGTAGAACTTGAAATCAATTCTACTTTAATTGGGATCCAGTGCAGGGAGGCTAAGATGGGAGTTATGTGCTCCTGTCTGTTGGTTCCAGCCAATATGCAGACTGCCGCATTTTGGACCAGTTGAAGGTTCTTTAAGGATGTGAAGGAAATTCCTGATAAAAGAGAATTGCAGTAATCCAGCCTATAGGTTACGAAGGCATGGATTCGTTTTTCTGCATGCAAGACTCACAGGTTCCTGACAGTAGAGCGAGAGGGTTAAACATTTCCGTCCAGGTTTAATCCCTGGATCAACACTTGTGGATCAGTGCCTTTTTGTCCTAACACTATATATTGTTTTTTTCTGCATTTAGAAGCAGAAAAAATTGTTTCATCCATGTCTGGATGTCTTTAAAACATGACTGAAGCTGAGGTATGTTGTTTGGGTCATCAGGCCTTGCAGATAAGTACAACTGGGTATCATCTGCATAGCAGTGGAAATCTATATTATGTCTTATAATTTTGCCTAGAGGAAGCATATACATTGTAAAAAGAATTGGCCCAAGTATGGAGCCTTGTGGAACTCCGCTATCAACTCTAGTGTGTAACAGAGAAGTCCTTGTTTATTTGAACAAATTGGAACCTATCGGTTAGATAGATTTTAAACCAAGCAAGTGCAGTGTACATTGTCAGTTTGAATGGGAAGAAGCAGGTTAATTCTATCTCTGATCTTCAATTTTAACTTTAGAAAATTGGGTAAAGTTGTCACTACTCAGAGATAGATGGATCGATGGATTTATTGCTCTATGGTTCTCTGTCAGATTGACAACAGTGCTGAACAGGAACCTGAGGTTGTTTTTATAACTTTCAATTAGCTCTGCATAACAAGTGCTCCTAGCATGTCTGAGGGCTTTTCTATACATGTCAAAGCTATTCCTCCACATGACATAGATTGAACCACAGAGCTAATTTCGTATTAGAAATGGTCCTCTTTTTGAGAGGGGCAACAGTGTTTATCTATTTTTTACAATTTTCCTCTAAGTAACTGAGACATGACTGGAGGGCTGGTAGGAGCTAAATTGTGTGACCAAACTGTCTGACAAACAGTGACTACAGTGATATTGCTGATTTGGTTTTGTAACATTTCGAATGTTAACCTTGGAGGACAGCATTAAGTGGTCGGATATCGATAGATTGAGGTCAAGTATTTACAAATTCTGGATTTCAATTCCATACGCTAAGATAAGATCAAACGTGTGGTTATGATGGTGGGTTGGTTTGTTGACCACTTGGTTAAAGCCAAATGAGTCAAGGAGTGATGAGAAAGCTAAGCTATGGTTATCGTTAGGAACATCAACATGAATACTAAAATCACCTACTATGATGATTTTATTGGAGCACAGAACTAAATTCTGGAAATTCATTTAAGAATTCTGAATATGGGAAGTATCTTAAGAACTGAGAACAAGGTAATCAAATGATTTATAAGTTTCTGTAGGCCGAGGGTTAAGTGGGATATTGTGATTGAATATTATGTTTGAAGCAATTATGTTTGCTTCATTAATTGTAACAAAATCGTCTGTTTTATGCCATGTCTCAGATAAAAAGAATAAATCAAAAGCATCATCATTGATTAAATTATTTATTAGTAAGGATTTTTTTAAGGATCTAATATTTAATGGACCACACCTAATCATTGTGTTTGCCCCGTTTCTTTTTTATGTGTCGATCATGAAATGTTAATTTTAATGAGGTTGATATGATGTACCCCTCTTCTGTTTCTCCGTGTGATTTTATTAATGGGAGCCCTAATTGTTGGTATAATGTTGATTTTCAATGGAAGTTCAACACTATCTGTTTGGGGTATGAGGTAAGATATGAACCACTCTGCTGTGAATTTTATGAAAGATGTAATTTTACAGTAATTCCTAATGATTAAATTAAAAAGCGTTAAAATAAAGCTGCTGAACTGTGTGGTTTTTCAACCAAATTGTCGACATTGCCGCTTCCAAAACCTATTTGTGCTAGATTTGAACTTGGCTCCGTCACACACTGTAGTGACGTCACAGACAGACCCACTTTGGAACACTGCCGTGTGCCGTGTCTGCAAACGAGTGAGACGTGTGATAGGCTGATGACGGACTGATGCAGCAAAATTACGCACGCGAAATTTAAAGCATGATTTGCATGCACATACCACAAATGTATTTTGATGCGTGTAGCGTCATTTGTGTGCTCTTTTCAGAACATGCTTGTGGATCCGTGCTTGCAGATCCCTGTTTACGCGTGTGTTCTTTTTTGAGGCTATTTTGGCTCAGAACAAACTGATACATAAAGCTGGTACTGTGATTGGCTGTCAGAAGACTGAAGACTTCAGAAAGGAAGTGATGATTACGAATCATTAGGGAGACAGGTAGGAAGGTGCTAAGTGTGTCCTCTGGACAGAGAAAGGAAGACAGAGAAATATGGTGGTGCAATGATTAGGTTCAGGTGAGTGTTCAGAGAAAAATATTAGCAAAGAGTTGGAATAGAGACAGGACCAAGGGAAATATACAGGAGTAGACAGAGAGGGCAAGTGAGGTGAAGAGGGATGAGGCCGGGGCCAAACAAAAGGCATATGAGGAGTTGTATGAGAGGTTAGACCAGGGGTCGGCAACCCGCAGCTCCAGAGCGGCGTGCAGCTCTTTAGAAATCCCCTAGAGGCTCACTGGAGATTTTTTTTTGAAAGTCTAAAAATAGAAAAAGGACTGAAAGGGCATCAAAATGGACCAAAAATGGGCCTAGTGTTGTTTTATTTTTTTCAAAGGTTATACCTAGATGTTTTTTTTTACTCGACCGACGATCTGAAACGCTGGCGTTATATCCAACTGGCCCAGTCGGTGTTCAGTCTCTGTTCATACCTGGTTTCGGCCATCACACTGACATGCATGCGCGGTGACGGCAGCTCTACAGTATGTGCCCAGATTGGACTTTTTCAATGTGTGCCAGAACCAAAACATACTGTTTGTAATGACTGCAAATCAAAAGTAAGCCATGGAGAATCGGGGAGAATCAAGACGTTTGGGACAACAAACTTAAAACTGCAGCCGTTAACACAGCATCGTTTTTTTTTTTTTTTTTATAAAGAGGAGACGGCTACTTAGAGGAGGGGCCCATCCGGAGTCTCTGCAACCACTTCTTCCACCGCTTCTATGTTCAACCTGAGTACCAAGAAGTCCAAAGCTACCTTTGCATTGTAAACCTGGTGAAACACTTGAGTCCACGGTAATATAGGCGGTACTTTTCTGAGTCATTGATGCTACTGTTGTTTGAGAGCGTTTCTAGCCATTTACGCCAACTGCAAGTACCCAATAGTTTTACAATGGGCATTTGGACTTGAGCTAAGTGTCAACTTTGAGCCTGACAGCTCAATGGCTGGATGATAATTTTGAGCTACACCAACTTCATCTCAACTGTGTTGTGTGTTGAAAATAAAAATCTGATTAGGGGAAACTCTATTCATTATTTTTGATGTTTTATTCTCAACCCAAGCAAATGAGATCTCTATTATATGATTCTTATTATGTCTTAGATAGAAAATCAGTATCGGACAAATCGGTTTTGGCAGGTCAGACCACCTTTAAAACCAGAAATCTTTGAAAAAACAAATTTTGCAATCGGTGCCCTAGTTTTACCCTTTTTTTTATGTTCTTTAAAAAACACAATATATCCATCAGAAATACTATGCTAATTAATAATAGTTTAGCTCTATTTTACTCATTTAACAAATATGAATATTAATAAATGTTAGTTTGTTTTATTTTAATAATTGCAGGCTGTGTTTCAACTGAAGGCTGCGGGTTATTGCCCTCTGTGGCCCAGATAAGGGGGTAAGAGAAGAGATTCAAAGAGGACTGCATTTCATTTCCATACTAAGGTCTGAAATACAGGAGGCCTTGATTGCCCATGTTACCTTCATATTAGTTTTATATAAGGCTTTTAATTTTTTGCGGCTCCAGACAGGTATGGTTTCTGTGTTTTTGGGCCAATACGGCTCTTTGAACATTTTGAGTCTCCAGACAGCTGATTGGTCAACTAGTTTGCTCTTTATAGGTTGGAAAAAAAACCTGCAGCCACAGCGGCCATTGAGGAACGGGTTTGACACATGCTGTTTAATAGAATTTTGGAGACAAGATGCCCGATGAGTGGAGGAAAAGTGTCCTTGTGCCAGTCTACAAGAAGTATGATGTGCAGAGAGTATCAATTACAAAGGGATAAAGTTGATGAGCCATACAATGACTATTTGGGAAAGAGTACTTGAGGTTGGGTTGAGGAAAGACGTAGAGATTTATGAACACAGTATGGTTTTATGTGAAGAAAGAGTGCCACAGATGCAATATTTGCCTTCAGGATGTTGATGGAGGAGTACAGAGGGGCTCAGAAGGAGCTGCATTGGGTTTTTGTAGATTTAGAAAAGACCTATGACAGGGTGCCGAAGGAGGAATTGTGGTTTTATATCAGGGAGTCAGGAGTGGCAGAGAAGTGTGTTAGATTGGTGCAGAATATGCATGAGAGTAGTACAACAGTGGTAAGATATGCTGTTGGAAGGAGAGCACACTGGGACTGAAGACCTTAAGATGGAGGTGGGACTGCACCAAGGATCAGCCCCGAGCCCTTTCTGGTTTGCTTTGGTGATGGACAGATTGCCAGTTGAGGTCAGAAAGGGGTCTCCATGGACCATGGTGTTTGCAGATGACATTGTGATCTAGAGTGAGAGTAGGCAACAACTAGAAGAGAACCTAAAGGTGTGGAAGTCTCACAACTTTTTAGGTTGTGAGACTTCCACATCCATAATATATGGCTTAGAGACACTAGGAAAGGTTAGAAAGCAGGAGGCAGAGCTGGCAGAGTTAAAGATGCTAAGTTTCTCTTTAGGGGTGACTTGGATTTACAGGATCAGGAAGGAGGCAATCAGGGGGACAACACAGACAAGAAGGTTTGGACAAAAAGCTAGAGAAGCCAGATTAAGAGCGTTTGGGAAGGTTTAGAGGAGAGTGAGTGATTATCGTGGTAGAAGAATGCTAGAGATTAAGCTACCAAGAAGGAGATGAAAAGGAAGGTCAAAGAGGAGATTTACGGATGCAGTGAGAGTGGCCATGGAGGTAGTTGAAGTTAGAGTAGAGGATCAAGATGGTGAGATAGAAATTGATATTCGCTGTGGCAACCCCGGAAAAAAGGGACAATTCGAAAGGATAAAAAAGAAGGTCTGCACAACCAAGGGACCAACATTGTTTTTAGAACTTGATAAAAACAGTCAGATTGAATACTCGAGTATTTCACCAAAATACTTAAAAAACAATACAATACAGTGGCACCTCAGCTTTCGAACATAATCCGTTCCAGGTTGGTAGTCGAGGTGTGATTTGGTTGAGGTCTGAAATAATTTTTCCCATAAGAAATAATGGTAAACTCATTAATCCGTTCTGGCCCATATGAAAAGTCCACTTTTTTTCAATAAAATGTGTATCTAACCAGCAATTTAGTCCTAAACATGTAGATGTATATTTAATATCTTTTTGTTCTCCTCTGTAATGTACGTATTGGCCGGCATTTTTTCCAAAAAAGACCTGTCTCATTGCAATTAAAAACAGCCTTTACGCACCGGCTGAAGTCGATCACGTATTTATCGGCAGCCTTTTGGTCCGAACTCACCGCCTCTCCATGTCTAGTCACACGATGGAGACCAGTTTTCTGCTTAAACTTTTCAAACCTGCCACGACTGGCTTTAAAAGTAAAGCCCTTCTTTTATCACTTTCAACATTCCACTCGCTACTCGTACCCACACCACACTGATAGACGCTTCGTAGGTGCTGTCTCCAGCTCCAACTCTTTTTCTTCAGTAAAGATAAGCAGCAAATTTTCCATTTCATCTAGTATCTTGAATTGAATTGAGTTGAATTCTGAACGAGAAAGAATGCACTCGGTTTGGCTTGATTCAGCCGAGCGCGGCTGCCCGAATGCTCTCTCGGCTTGACTGGAGCCGGTCGAAAGCTGAAATTTGGTCGAAAGTGGAGGCACATTTTTCTCAAAAATTTTGGTTTGAAAGCTGAGGTACCACTGTAATACATAAATCTCCTTGAGGTGACTTTGTCCCATGCACCTTTCACATGGTAAATGGATACTTCAGTTGCCCTGACAGCCTAATCTGAACAAAATGACAGAACACTTGGGAGTTTTCAGTCAGCTGACTGCTTTAAATTGCTGTAAAACAAACCTCAGTGTAAAGTAACTGGATATTTTACACCCAAGTGTAAGTGTAAGTGTAAGTGTAACCTGAGCAATCAGCAGATTAACAAGATGCCGAAAAAATACTTGAAGTCAAGCTTTTGTTTTAACCAAAAAAAAAGCCCTTCATATTAACAACCATTGTGTTAATTGTATTCAAAACAACCAGCAGGTCATTTGATATATTCAACATAAAAAACAGGTAACTGACTGTAAAATCAAGACTTTATAAAGAGTTTACTCTGTAGGTTTTTAACTGAATCAATTTCTTCAGTGACATCACGTTCCATCTGTCGTCAAATCAGACCTTCACTTTGCCACTTCATAAACTTGCAGAATTAGTTTTGTGACTGATTGGAATTTCACTTTAGATTTAATCCGCTTTTTTTTGTTTCTGTAACATACGCAAGTGAGTGAGCTGGTGTCTCTGAGACTCTCTCAATTACTGTTATTTAGTGGTTAAGGTTAAGGGAGTAGACTTGGGTCCGCAAGGCCCACTGTTCGAATCCCCCTACTGCCAAGTTACCGCTCAGCTGCCCTGAACATGGTATCGTCCCCACTCACTGCTCCCCAGGCGCTCAAAAGCTGCCAAATGCTCACTTTAATGATCAGTTAAATGCAGAGGCTAAATATCGTTGTGCGCTGTGGTGTGAATCACAATGTCAAAATGACAAAAAAATAAATTTAATCTTTAATCCTTGGAGTGACATATACGTGAAGTATGATGTTTATTCCCTTTCAGTAACCTGAAGATAACCTTAATTCTCCTGCAGCTCCAGTGCCTTATCCTTTTTCAGATAAAGATGAAGTGTTAAAGCTGAACACCAAAGAGTTGAGGATTGAAGAGTAAGTGAAGCAGTTTTCTCAGAGAGTTTGTTTTCATAGACTTACCAGATCAGACTCCTCACTGCCGGAATAATACATTTCTGCTCAACAGACACTGCAGTTCAGCCAGGCTGAGAGAATGTCCCCTCAGCTGTTCCCCATCTCCTCCATGAGCACAGGAACTCCTTCCAGCCTGGGGGAGAGCTTTACTCCTATAAATCCCTGTGTTCTGACAACAAGGGCGACTTACTAAGCCCAGACAGAAAGAGACAAAACTGCAAGAGACAACTTGGTTCCTCCCTCTTTTTCTTTAGCCTACTTATGTCCCTGAGAGGAAGAGAAAAGACGAGTGTCTTTCCCACGATGAAAGAACACTCCTCGAGAGCTCTGAAGCCATCCTCCAGACCCAAAAACAAGCCCTGTGTCCTTCTCTCCACCCACTCATGCAAACACACACAGTTAGAAAGTACAATCTGTGACCAACAGGGCTGGCCTTAAAAATTCCAGAATGCACCAAAAGCAGCTGCATAAGCTTTCATGTCTGTGTGTGAATGTGTGATCTCGGTAGTTTACATGTGTTCCACTTTGCCTTAAACGTTTCAGGAAAACAATTATCTTCACTGCAATGCCGTATATGCTCTAACATTAATGTTGAAAAAGCCATAGCAATTTACTATTTATTTCAGTTTTGAAAGAATCAAACATTTAACACTATTTCTAAAAACTAGTTTTCTGGAGATTAAATCTGATATCTGCAAAGACTTTTATCCATGTTTTTATGATTCAACATCATACTCTTTGAGGTTGAGATATGCACTTTGTGTTCTTACTGCTCTCAAGCCAGATGCAGCGCAGTCTAGGATGATATGTTTTCTCTATGAGCTCAAAACATGACTCAATAAAAGTGTTTGGAAATTAGACTAATAAGTTATTGTTTTATTTATTGAAATCCATGATTCAGGATTTCAATAAATGAAACAATAACTTATTATTATAATTTGGAACAATACAGAGTCAGAGATGAATTTGGATAAGGAAAAAAAAAAAAACAAACAAGAGGAGGCAATGTGGTTTTCTTATTGAAGGTAAAAGAAGAAGACACCAAATACTATACTACTGACCCTCCAAACACCACACACAATCCGGCAACTGCAGAACTAGGGTACAATTTATATCTGCAGTACTTTGTGTTCAGGACTTTCACTTCTGTGGAGCACAATCAACTGTAAATCCTAGATAATATTGTCTTTGATCAGGATTTACCCCTTCCTAGGGATTATCATCCAATATGTGTGCATGGCACGTGACCAATTATGTGGTGATCATATGGTTACAAGTCATGCTGGCTCACTCTACTCACACCAGAGTATTATCTTGAAGTGTTTTTGATATATTTTTGAAGCTTATCTTTTATGGTTTGGAGCTAGACTAATAAATTCACTGATGCCATGTGTGGCAAACCAGAGGACTAAAATGTACAGTTTTTACTGCTATGTACTACTATGTGTGAGGAACTTTTCACATCAATTTAAATGATTTACAGAATTTCACTACAGAACAGTGAAACCTTTGGTTTTTCAGCTGCAGTGTCAAGAGTTTGTTGTCCATACCATACTGGGAGAAGAGTACCAGCATTACATCGCTCTTTATTGATTAGTACACTACACACACATTAATATCACCGGTCAATCAGATGACAGACATACTGTAACCTTATAACTGCAACTAAATCATTACAGTGAATCTAGACCACGTCCTCTTTTTTCATAATAAAAATAATCAGCAAGAGAGATGGTTCGCACCTGAACAGGTCAAACTCAAGTGCACAGTCAGCCTATTCCCCTTTGGCACATTTTGGACAGTAGGTGGAAACTACAGTATCTAAAGTTCAGTGGTACTATACCAGGGGTTGCCAACCTGCGGCTCTTTAGCAACCCCCATACAGTCCATCATCTGCCTAACATCGCTGTTGATAAGCTAATTAAAAATTATACCAGAGAAGTGAATTTGAACCTAACACCAGACAACTTTCTTTGGAAGAATACTAAAAACAATTTATCATCTTAACTTAACAGCTGATGTTCTTTGGGTTGAACGACTCTCCCTCTAGTGAGCCTTTATAAAGACTATGATTCCTGATGTGGGCAAGTCTAGTTCCTAGTCATTTTAACTTTTTCTTACATAATAATGCTTTGGTGTGCAAATATATATAATATGGTCCTTCTAACAAAAACTAGCATGTTCAGAAATGTTAAAGATCCATGCTCTATTAAAATGGTAGTTGGGGTAAATCTTGAAGAAACTTTAAATTTCATAGGGGGGATAATAATTGTGTACTCAACTGTATATTATTC
>JAFBJS010020319.1:96442-109349 GCA_016785265.1 Paraplagusia blochii
ACTGTGTTCGGAGTTGGAGTGGAAGAAAGAAAAATAAAGACGTGGTGGCCACCGAATCCCCTCTCCCATCTCCTGTCTTTTTCCTGGCTTCATTTATACGCAAAGTATAGACGGACCCAAGACGCTCAGTCACATTGGTTGCAGCGGTGTTTCTGTGCGTACCGCTGTGTTAGTGACTGTTTTGTGGCGAGACCCGAATCGTTTGTTGTTTTTTACATTGTGGACATGTGGCGGGGAGACAAGGACCCTTTTAAACCCGGCAGTTTCCGCACCTTGGCGAGGCAGCTGGAAGTAGCCGATGGCGCGACGACGGGAGTTGAGATGACAGGATGACGTGCCCGTTGTGGGAAAGAGCCCAAGATGCGTGGTGTGAATTTCCTGCCGGGACCGCAACACGAAAATGAAAACCATCAGAAACGGACGGTAGCTCGTGTTGCACCTCAAACGTCAGCTACTTTAACTGAGCAGCTGTTAACCCCTGTACCACGACAGTATCAGTAATATGGTTGACATGGACTGGCTGCCCTGTGTCTCTTGTGAGGGGTGGTCAAAGGCACAGAAGTTGACCTACTAGTGGACTCAGAAGCCACGGTGTCACTGATTAGGGCTGTTGTCGGTATGTCAGTGCCTACTCTCATAAACTGACTTCTAAAAAGAACTATTTTGACCTGCAGTGAATGGACAAATGCTGGATGTGCCGCCTGGGCCCTACATGCTGTTAGCACACGGTCTATGTGCTATGAGGGAATCTGCCCAGTGTGTTCTGCTCGGGCTGGACTTTCTAAGCAAGAACCATGCACTGCTGGATTTGGACGGAGGGTGTTGCAGTTGTGGGGTGTTTCCGTTCCCTGCTTCGGGATAAAAAGTTAATCTCACAAGGTTGTAACGCGACATCTCGCTGATGTCAGGATTATTCCCACATT
This sequence comes from Paraplagusia blochii, assembly GCA_016785265.1. Lineage (NCBI taxonomy): Eukaryota > Metazoa > Chordata > Actinopteri > Pleuronectiformes > Cynoglossidae > Paraplagusia > Paraplagusia blochii. Next base: position 97,366 of record JAFBJS010020319.1, read on the forward strand.
ATTTGGTGCTGTGTTCTCCAGTCTCCTTCGGGTAGCAGGGCCGGCCTGCCACAAACCTTTGTGGGATAAATAACACGGCTGATGGTGGCTCGTGCAGTGAACACTTTGAAGGGTGGGGTGACCCTGACCCGCATCCTCTATGCTATGTGGGAAGTTACTGTATTGTGGAGTGTGTTTTTTGTGTGTTTTTTCTCTCTTCTCGCATGTATACTGTTTTAGTAATTGGTGGTGGGTTCTTCTTATGTTTGGTTTCCTCACTCGTTTAGTTATAATGAAACAGGGACGTTTCAAAGTGAGGGGGGACGTGTGTAGCAAACTGTGTTGTGTGGAAGTTAATTTTGTCCGGTCTGAATTGCCGTACGGACGTGACGGGTTTTTGTTGTTGTTGTTCGGAGTTGGAGTGGAAGAAAGAAAAATAAAGACGTGGTGGGGACTGAATCCACTCTCCCATCTCCTGTCTTTTCCTGGCTTCATTAATACTGGCATTAATACTGGGAGGCTGCTGTCCCTCTTCATGTCGATATTAAAAATGTTTCAACACTTATACCATATGAATAACATGTAATTGTTTCAGCTTTTGTATTTTATGGTTGGGGGAGGCAGCAGAAAAAGCCTCTTGCTGGCTTTGGAGTAGGAGAGAGGACGTTAGCTGGAAACCAGGAGGAGGAGATGGGCAGTGACTTGGCCACCACTGCCGACCCACCACCGGGAGGCTGTTGTGGTTCAGGGTCGAAACAGCCGGTGAACAGTGGATGCCACTGAGGACATCAAATCCTCCTGGCCAAGACTACAATCACACAGGGTGAATGAAGGAGAAGCATCCTAGGATGTATGTTATATTCAAAGGGTTTATTTTTGATTATCAACAACTGTCTCATTCTTGGAATAGGACAGACAAGGGATGACAGTCTTCTCTTGCACTAATCTCCATTGAGACAGAGAGACTTGTAAAACGAAAGAAAATAAGGAGGACTTTTACAGACGAGTCATCGATGCTTTTATTCTGAAGGAACGGCGCATGGTCTTTATTTATAAGTAAAGGTAAGATGTTAATAACAGTTTTTAAAAGTATTTTCTATGTTACAGTTTGTATATATAAACAATGCTGATGCTTTATAACGAAACCTATTAAATGTTGCCAACCAATTGTTACATAAACTGCTCTGTAGGGTTCATATATTTGTAAATACAACTGTGATGACCTCAGCGCCTCATCAGGCATGAACCTCACCGCACGTCACCGAGGAGCTGGTCATGTGAGGGTGGGGGGTAAGATTTTATCACTTTATCACAAGGTGTTTTTATGCAGCAAACTAAAGAAAAACAACAATGAACTCAGTCAAACAAACAAACGACAACTCTCAAGACTCAAGAGTTAAATCTGGTGAAGAACAGCCAAGAGCAAGAGTTAAATCTGGTAAAGAACAGACAAGAGCAAAAGAAATCTGACAAACTTCACGTAGTCTTCATCTTGGATAACCAGCCGTTCTTCCCAGTCAAGACGCTGGTTTACTAAACGTGTGGAGTTTCTCGAGCCAGGCTACGTCATGACAAATCGTATTCGAAATAAATACTGTATTTCTTGGACATTTACTATTGAAACGCCGTTCGGTGTCGTCCCTCATGCCTTTTTAGCGAGAAGTGTCGTTTACATTGTAACGATGCTGAAATGTTTTTTTTTCTCTCATTAAAAAGGGCTTTTTACTCTTATACTTGAGCTGTTTCTATCTGTGCCCATTTATATTGCCAATTGTTGTGAGGGCTGAATAAGCCCAGTTTAAAATGTTTCATCAATGTTTTTGGAAAGTTATTCTGTCTAACACTAGTCATTTCTTGTTCACATTAAATGCTGCACAAAGAATCACCGGACTGGTTCAAAATGGTAAAAAATAAACGTGTCATTTTTCTATAACTTATATTGAAGTTGTGTTCTTATGTTATGTTATTTATAGAATAGCTTTGGTCTGGCATCACACTAATTCAGGGGAAATTACCTGCATATATCGGTATCGGAATTGAAGGGTTTGGGCAATATTGGTTAATATCAGTATCTATTATGTTAATATCGGACATCCCTAAAAAAGGCTACACATAAAATCTACACATAATTTTCTACACCATGAAGAGACAAACAGCCTAAAAAAAGAAAGATTTGTGATGAGAAAAATGTCAGAACAAACATTAAAGATTGATTGTATAGGTAAGGACATAGAAAAGCTTTATAGAAATAGAAAAGTGAGCCTTTTTGGGATGGGGCACATCACAGAACTTCTCCTTCTTCTTTCGGCTTACCCCGCTTTTCAGGGGTTGCCACAGCGAGTCAACAACCTCCATCTCACATCTGTCCTCAGCATCCTCCACTCCAACTCCAACCACCTCCATGTCCTCCCTCACCACATCCATAAATCTCCTCTTTGGCCTTCCTCTTCATCTCCTACTTCTTCTCCCAATATAACCACTGTGCCTCCTCTGGACATGTCCAAATCATCTTAATCTGGGTTCTCTAGCTTTTTCTCCAAACCTTCCCGTCTGTTTTGTCCCCCTGATTACCTCGTTCCTTATCCTGTCCATCCTTGTCACCCCCCTCTCTAGGTTCTCTTCTAGCTGTAGCCTGCTCTTACTGCAGATCACAATATCATCTGTAAACATCATTGTCCATGGAGACTCCTGTCTGACCTCATCTGTCAATCTGTCCATCACCAGAGCAAACAAAAAGGTGGTCAGGGCAGATCCTTAATAAAGTCCCACCTCCACCTTAAAGTCCTCTGTCCTTCCAACAGCACACCTCACCACCGTTGTGCTGTTCTCATACATATCCTGCACCAGTCTAACATACTTCTCTGCCACTCCTGACTTCCTCATACAAAACCACAGTTCCTCCCTTGGAACTCTGTCATAGGCCTTTTCTAAATCTACAAAAACACAATGCAGCTCCTTCTGACCCTCCCTGTACTCCTCCATCAACATCCTCAAGGCAAATATTGCATCTGTGGTACTCTTTCTTGGCATTAAACCATACTGTTGTTTCGCAAATCTCTACCTCCTTACTCAACCTCGCCTCAACTACTCTTTCCCAAATCTTCATGGTATGGCTCATCAGTTTTATCCCTCTGTAATTGCTACAGCTCTGCACATCACCCTTCTTGTAAATGGGCACAATAACAATTTTCCTCTACTCATCAGGCATCTTGTCGGTCTCTAAAATTCTATTGAAGAGCCGAGTGAGAAAACGTACTGCTTCCTATGAGTGAGAAAACTTACTGCTTCTTCCCCCAAGCACTTCCATACCTCCACTGGTATGTCATCGGGACCTTTCATCCTTCTAACTTCATCCTTTCTAAACTGATCTACCTTCTCCCTGTTGGGAACATCATTTTCCTCATTTAACAACTCCTCAAAGTACTCCCTCCATCTTACCTGCACACCTTCCTCACTGGTGATGACATTTCTATCTCTGTCCTTAATTAACCTCGCCTGCTGCACATCCATCCCAGATTGATTTCTCTGCCTTGCCAATCTGTATAACTCTTTTTCTCCTTCCTTCGTACCTAACCTCTCATACAACTACTCGTATGCCTTTTGTTTGGCCTTGGCCACTTCCCTCTTCACCTCCCTTGTCCTCTCTCTGTACTCCAGTCTATTCTCCTCTGTTCTGTCACTATCCCATCTCTTTTTTGCTAGTCTCTTCCTCTGAACACTCTCCTGGACCTCATCATTCCACCACCAGGTCTCTTTGTCCTGATATTATAATATCAAATTACAATAGACTTGTCTATAATTAATAGATAAATAGGTATTAATTGGCTGTATATTGATTAAAAAATTAAAAAGTCTAACCAAATATCAAATTTCAAAAATGTTTAACTGTTACCATTAATTAAAAATGATGTATTAATGATGTATGACAATTGCCGTGATGATTGCTATGACAATTAGTGAATTAAAAAATTCCAAGTAGCAACAAGTATAATAGAAAGATGATGTGAACAATCTTATATTTCAGTACAATATTTCAAGTCTAAAAATAGATCACCAGAAAAAAAATATCATGATGATTAACATATTTGTAGTTCATATTTATATGCTGATAATATTTTCAGCTGAATATGAAGCTTTAATTTTACCAAGTCAAGTTGAAAATGTCAACATCAATTTACTACTTGTACCCTACTTCAGATGTGTTGGCCTTGCATATCCTATTTGATAAACAAACATCAGCGAAAATAAATAAATTTAACAAAAAGTAAGTAGACCTACCTCTGAATGAACCTGTCTGTCAGCTACAGGTGTGAGTGGTTGCGACTGCAGGCTCTGTGAAGTGCTAGGTCTAGTTGGAACTGCTAAAGTTCCCCAGTGTGTTGTGTCAGTTTTAGCAAAACTTGTGCATGACGATTTCGCAAAAGCAGATTCCAACGAATAATTACTCCAAAGAAGTCCTAGGTTTTCTAAATGCTTCTTCACTTTAGATGCGTGATCTATTAGTAGTTTATCCCTTTCTGGGCAAGTTGCACTTCTTCAAAAACTGGTGTCTCACTTATTTCTACGATTTTCTTTCCAATTTTCACCGTCACTTTTCGTTGGAGCCATTACCAGCGGAACTTCTACTTAACGTCTCTTTCAATTTGGTGAAATGAAATTGTGTATTCTCATTGGTGGATTCTATATTCAATAGCCAATCACAGCTCTGTTTACAAAATGAGGCATAAGTTTTACTTCCAACTTTAGCGAGAACGTTCAAGATAGATAAACATTGTTTTTTCAGGACAATTTTGACGCGAAAATTACCGTATCCTTGGTGACAGCAATACATATAGGTACCTCAACCCCCCTAAAATTTTCTCAAACGGATTTGGATGTTTCACCAAAATGACCAAATCTTCGGCAGAAGATTGCCATCCCTGTAACTCACAGCCTACCTGTGGAGCATAACCACTGACAACATTAAACATCACTCCTTCTATTTCTACCTTCACACACATCAACCTGTCTGACACTCGTTTCACATCCACCACATTACTTGCATACTTTTCCCCGATGATCACCCCTACTCCATTTCTCTTCCCATCTAATCCATGGTAGAATAACTTAAAACCTCCCCCAATGTTTCTAGCCCTGCTGCCCTTCCACCTAGTCTCTTGCACACACAACACATCCACTCTTCTTCTCTCCATCATGGCAGCTAGCTCCCTACCTTTCCCTGTCATTGTACCTACATTCAGGGTTTCCACTTTCAGACCAACACTTCTAACCTTCCTCTTTTCCCTCTTTGTCTTAATCAATCTCCCTCCTCTTCTTCTTTGTCTTCGACCAACAGAAGTCCAATTTCCAACAGTACCCTGTAGGTTAACAGCACTGTTGGCGGTCGTTGTTAACCCAGGCCCTGATCGATCCTGTATGGAAATCTTTCTGTTGTCTCGCATCTTTGTTTTGGCGAAATGTTTTTACGCCGGATGCCCTTCCTGACGCAACCCTCACCATTTTTCCAGGCTTGGGACCGGCACTAAAAAAACACTGGCTTGTCCTCCCTAGTGGCTGGGTTTGCACACCGCAGAACACAGGAAAGAAAACTGATTCAACTGATTTGCTGACCACCAATTGAAAAACATTTACTGTAAAATCTGCAGTATCTGGAAACTTACGCACCTGCAAAAATCCTATGTGAATCATTTTAAATGTACAGCACATCCTAAAGCATCACAAAACCCATACAAGACATTCAGTGGGAGCTCTTATCATAACGATACTGTGATCACCCAACTCACATATAGAAGCTGTGATCTTTGGCGATGGCCTAGCGCACAGCACAGCATGAAGGGGACCAAGGCGGGGAGGTGCAAATGGCTGTCTCACAGACTGTCAGCCATCAGCAATCTGATTCGATTTTGGTCCATGTTGCCCCAGTTTGCCCACAGGGCAAGCAAGAGCAGATGAGGACTGGTGTCAATCCCCAATATCACTTCAGCAATTTCTAACTAAGAAACTCAACTGGGTGTCATGTCTCCTCCACACATGGTGCAGTGTTTTGCAGGATAAATTAACCTTTAAGCTCTGTCATGACTCCTGCTGTCTGTTGAACAGCAAAATCCTCTGCAGATGCTGTGGCTCTGCATACAATTGCAGGCTGGTACCCTTATTATCACACACACTGAGGTTCCCTCTCAGGCAGGGGAAGAGGTGCTGGTGCAAGCCCTCCGTGTCCTTTATTGACCACTGCTATTTGTTCTTAAACACGAAGGGGGTACTGCATTAGTGCTTCATTCTTCACTAAAATTCATACAGGATTTGTGTTCAACTAACATACTTCTTCCCTATGACTAAAACCAAACTATTATTCTCTCACTTCACACCTGTCGGTCAGTACTCATTTCAATTAACCTTCAGACTATGTGCCTGCGAGGCAGCTCGGGGCTGTTGAAATCCCAGCATTCAATGTCTCAGAGACTTTGTATGTTTTGTGAATACTATAAACAGTACGTGTCTGTAGTGAATACTACTACACTAGTACAGTTCGGGAAAAATAAAAAAGGTCACATAGGGCAAATATTTGTCACATTTGCCCTATGTGACAAATTTGATTTGTAAATGTTGGCTATATAAATAACATTTGATTGATTGATTTATACATAAATGTATAATTATAAATATATATATATATGGTTTTACCCTTTTTGATGTTTTTTTTAATTCACAAAATATTCAAAAAACAATGGTAATTAATAAAAGTTTAACTCTATTTTACTCATTTAACAAATATGAATATTAATAAATGTTAGTTTGTTTTATTTAAATAATTGCAGGATGGGTTTTCACAGCAGGCTGCGGGTTATTGCACTCCGTGGCCCAGATAAGGGGGAAAGAGAAGAGTTGTATTATTATTGAGGTTCAAAGAGCATTTCATTTCCATACTAAGGTCTGAAATTACAGTAGGCCTTTAATGCCTTTCCCATTTTTTTTTTCTTAAACACTCAAAATAAAAAAAATACACCAAAAATCGGTATATCTATTGCTTGTATTGCTATAATCTAATCAAGGCAACAAAACATAAAACATTAATATTGTAATGGCAATTAAACTTGAAGTCCTAAATATTGTACTGTGGTGTGATCACGTGGTGTATAATGTAATGGTTAACAGTAGGAGACCCAAAAGCCAAAACTCGTTAGTGGTGTAGAATGCAGGAAATTTATTAAAGTAAAGAACAGAAACAAAATCAACCTGGAACCGCTGGGAGGTAACCGCAGGGAAAAGCTAGAAAAGGAAAACAAGGTACAAACCCGAGAGCGCGAGAACCGAGAACCATCCCCCCAGAGTCCAAAGACGGCATGCTCTCAGTGTCCGAGATGTGTTCTGAACCCGACTCCGCCAAGGACGGGTGGGCCGTGGGAGGTCGGAGGGGGGACCGGGACGACTGTCTCCCCATCTTTCTCACAGGAGACAGGGAACTGGACTGGACTGGCTTGATCCGAGAAACGTGGAACACTTGGTGAATCCTCATGGTCGCCGGAAGCTGCAACCGTACTGCCACTGGGTTGAAGATCTAGTCCACGGGGAACGGACCCAGCAATCTTGGCGATAGCTTCCCCCCCTTGCCCTTGATGGGCAGATCACGGGCGGAAAGCCACACCATTTGCCCCTTCTTGTAGGACGGGGTCGATGATCTGTGGGTGGCGGCTGGTACCCATATGCCCCCTAGAAATGGGACACGCCTGTGGTTGCTGAGGTCTGCCAGTTATGGGCGTATTTAGCCCGCTCCATCTGCCCGTTGGTCTGAGGATGATACCCTGAAGACAAACTGGCCGTGGCTCCTACCCCCTGACAGAACTTCTGCCAGAAACGGGAGGTGAACTGGGGTCCACGGTCGGAAACCACGTCCCGGGACAGACCATGCAGGCGGAAGACATGATGGTGAGAGCCGTCGGGGGAAAAAGGCACAGGGGTACATCTTGTTGTCCTTGGCTCTCTGGGAGAAGACAGCCCCAACTCCCACGTCCGAAGCTTCAACCTCTACCACAAACTGTCGTTCGGGGTCCGGAAGAATCAGTATGAGGGCAGAGGTGAATCTCTGCTTCAGCAGTGAGAAGGCAGTCTCTGCAGCAGAGTCCCAGAGGAAACGTCTCTTAGTGGACGTGAGAGTTGTGAGGGGGGCCGCCACCCGACTATAATCCCAGATGAATCGCCTGTAGAAATTGGCGAAGCCCAGAAAGCGTTGCAGCTGTCTCTGGTCCTCCGGCCTGGGCCATTCCTGAACGGCTGAGACCTTGGCTGGATCCATATGCACAGCCCCTCGGTCAATAACACTCCCAAAAAAGGAAATCGTAGGAACGTGGAACTCTCACTTCCCGGCCTTAACAAGGAGTTCGCTGTCCCAGAGTCTCTGCAACACCTGCTTGACGTGGCTCTGATGCTCCTCCAGGGAGCGAGGAAAACAAAAATCTGGATATCTTCCAGGTAAACAAAAACAAACCGGTTCAAATACTCCCTCAGGGTGTCCTTGATGAATACCTGGAAGACGGCAGTAGCGTTGGTTGATCCGAATGGCATGACCAGGTACTCATAGTGTCCATTTGGGGTTTGAACACTGTCTTCCACTCGTCTCCCTCTCAGATCTGGACCAGGTGATAGGCATTACATAAGTCCAACTTGAAAAAAACTGTTGCTCCCTGCAGCAACTCAAAGGCTGATGCCAACAGAGGAAGAGGGTACCGGTTCTTGATGGTAACATCGTTCAGACCCCGATAATCGATGCAGGGATGGAGGGAACCATACCTCTTCTTCACGAAGAAGAAGCCAGCTCCAGCTGGGGGACGATGACAGACGGATCAGGCCGGCCGAAAGAGCTGACTCAATATACAAGTCCATGGCTTCTCCCTCAGGTGTGGACAAGGCATACAGTCGGCCACGTGGGGGCGTTGCTCCCTCTCGGAGGTCAATGGCGCAGTCGCAGGAGGAAGTGACGTCGCCTGAGCCTTGCTGAAGACCGGAAAGTAGTCTTGGTACACCTCCGGTAATCCGTGAACGTTGTCCTCCGTGAATGATGAGATGACGTGAAACCGTATCGATTCCCTATGGTCACACCCAATGGTCATGGTCAATCCTTGGTGATCCTGGCTACCTTGGCTAATAAATGCCCATCCAGAGCCCTAGCAGGAACAGAGTCTGCTAACTGCTCACACTTAATGCCTATCTGCGTTGCTAGTTCCTGGTCTATGAAATTAGCCTCAGCTCCAGAATCAACCAAAAAGGCTAACTCCAGCCTGGCTGCAGGGGTCTCTAAGACCCCATGGAGAGTCAGCCGGCTGGCGTAGGGGGAGTTTAATGAGCTCTGGCTCACCGGGACCCCCTGTCCTGCCAGTGAGCCCTTTAACAGACAGCTTGCTGCATAATGTCCTGCCTCGCCACAGTACAGACAGAGACTGGCCCTGCACCTCCGTTCCTTCTCTTCTGGACTAAGTGTGGATCTCCCTAACACCATGGGCTCCGGTTCGTCAACCGGATTGGCCGGATCCTCACTTCGGGAGTAAAAGAGCTATCTTGGAAGGGCAATTGGCAAGCTCTGCGAACATAGCCCCGGGCCCGAATCCTAACATCAATCCGGACTATTAAGTCAATAATGGCGTCCAGCGAAGAAGGAACATCATGTGAAACTAACTTATCGAGCGGCACATGTCCGAAAGTCTATGGAGTAGTCAGCCACAGTCCTCTCTCCCTGCCTAATCTGGGTTAACCCACTATCTCCACTAGAACTGCTGACCTCAAAACCAAAAAACCTTTCTCAGTTTGACCGAAAAAAGTTCATACGAATCGCAGCAAGGAGGTCAACGATCCCATTCAGCGGTTCCCCACAAACGTGCTTGGCCTGTAAGGTTGCTAATCACATAGGCTACCTTAGTAGCCTCTGCAGCGAAAGTGATCGGCTGTAAGGCAAATAGAAGTGAGCAGTTGGTGAGAAACGGACCAACAGACTCGGAGTCTCCTCCAAACCGCTCTGGACCCTCGAGACGTGGCTCACGAGCCATGCTCGGAGCCTGAGCGGAACTAGCAGTTCCACTCAAGCGTCAAATTCTCTGAGTCTCAAGTCTCAAGTCAAGGCGTCAAGTCTCTGAGCAATAACACTAATGCGATCAACTAAACTTGACAACCATTCGCGAGTGGCTGGGCCAGACATGGCCACACCGTACTGTAATGGTTCACAGTAGGAGACCTAAAAGCCAAAATTCGTGAGTGGTGTAGAATGCAGGAAATTTGTTAAAGTAAACAAAACAAAATCAACCTGGAACCGCTGGGAAGTAACCGCAGGGAAAGGCTAGAAAAGGAAAACAAAAACTAAATCAACCTGGAACCGCTAGAAGGTAACCGCAGGGAAAAGCTAGAAAAGGAAAACAAAAACTAAATCAACCTGGAACCGCTAGAAGGTAACCGCAGGGAAAAGCTAGTAAAGGAAAACAAGGTACAAACCCGAGAGCCCGAATGAGCAGGGCACAGGACCGAGGGACAAGGGAACAAAGACAGGACCAGGCATGAGGACGGCAAGGAAAAACGGTCTGGCAGCTTCTCACACAGTCAGAAGGGTTTAAATACACAGGTGATTAGAGAAGCTACCGGCAAGACGTGACAGTATCATTCTCTCCAGGATGCGCTTCAGGGAAAATGTATTCATTAATGTGCATGCTCATAGTGCTTAGTTATTTTAATAATAAGCCTATGTTGCCTTCATATTATCTTTATATAAGGCTTTTAATTTTTGCGGCTCCAGGTGACAGGTGTGTTTCTTTGGGCCAATATGGCTCTTTGAACATTTGGGGTTGCCGACCCCTTGTATAAAAAAGTTGGTGGGGCCTGCCCCACAGACCTTTATCAAATAGTCCTTTTCCTCAAGAATCATGATAACAGTCGGTGAGGCTGTTTCTGCATGGTACCATGAAAAAAGGGTGGTAGATATCAAGAGAACTGTTACATAGAGATGAAGGTGAAAGAGACAGATGAGGCGAGTGAGGCAGAGGGATGTAGGAGCCCTGGTGTGTCCATTTACATAAACATGGCAAACAGAACAAGCAGCAGGAAGTTAGGTATCACATAATGCTTGTGTATGTCACTTATGAAAATCCTCACTCTGACTCATTCGTCTCCAGGCCTTCTTTAGATATTTGTATAACAATATCATGATATTGTTTCATTGTAAATAAGGCAACTAAACATAAACAGTTCTTATGATCTGAGGGTATTACAGCTACAATGGTGATCATTCTGCTCAGGAATATTTTAAATAAACAAATATATAAAAACTTGTTATGTTGTTAAGTTATATTTTCAGATCTAAAACAACAAATGGACCCTTGGAGACTTACACAATACTTAAAATAATATGTGATGCATGTAAACTCCAACAAAACTTCAACAAAAAGCAAAACAGTAGCTCCTCACACCCTATTTTTTTAATATATCACTTTTATTTATTTACTTTTTTACTATTCACACTCACACAACAAATGTCAATACTGTTGATATATGTTATAGGATTTATTTTCTAATTCTCTGACAGTCCTTTCGTTACTGTGTTTATATGGCTAGACTGTGTCTAGCCATATAAGCTTGTTATATGCTGCGTCACAGGATACAGGATAGTTACCCATGCCACATTCTGTTTTGCTTAATTTTGTCTGAATTCACTTATATGAATTCTCTATTCTACCAAGGCTATAGGCTATGAGTACAAGCAGAAGGTTAATCTAATAGATAAATCTCTCTACATAGAATGTTCGCTGGTCTTGGGCTTTAAATCTTCATTTCATCATTTACAAAGAGGTACACAGTAGCCTTGAAGTAAAGGTAAAAGACTTTAGCTAGGCAACTGGACGTTCAGTTTTTTGGAAAACGTTTCACCTCTCATCCAAGAGGCTTCTTCAGTTCTAACTGTTAGTGGGGAGTACATAAGTTATATGCTGTGAGTGGGGAGGAAGAGGTGTTTCAAGTCCCTCCTGTTGGGT
>JAFBJS010020331.1:0-22925 GCA_016785265.1 Paraplagusia blochii
CCATTATCATATGAGCAGTGTTGTGCAAGGTACTTTAAAAAAGTAACTTGTTACTTTACTAGTTACTGCTCTGAAAAAGTAACTAGTTACATTATTAGTTACTACATTATAAAAGTTACTAGTTACTTTACTTTAAAAACACATTAAACAGTTTAGTGTTGTGCTCTGTAGCAACTATCATAATGAAATCTATTGGGACTGTAATGTTTATAAGGTTTTATACAGCAGTTATAGGGTTAATGTTTCCAGGTGTGGGGAGGTGTGGTTAGAGCTGTGTGGATGTGAGAGAGTGAAGCTGCAGGGAGCAGCGCTGCAATTAGAGTCTGGAAATAAGTTATACGTTCGCTGTACATTACAGTACAATAAAACAAAATAGATGTTTAGACATTTTGACAGGCATCTTTATTGTAACCTCAACTTGACACTTGTCGTTGTCTTGTTTGTGGGTGTGTGCTGCTGTACTGCGTTACGTGTGTGTGAGACTGTTTGTTTCCCTATGTGTCAAGAAGACCCGCCCAGGTCTCTTTCTGATTGTCTTAGCATGAAACGTTAACCTATGTCAACCAATCATCGCTCCTTTTTTAATGCAATGAATTACTTAGTGCACGTCTTCACATCTTTCACACCATGACTGTAAGAGTTACCACACGCAATGAGATGCAGCAGACAGACCATTTCTCTCTTGGACGCAGAGATTCCATTCACTTGGACCACAGATGGTAACAAGTAACGCCGTGTTTCACGCTAAAGTAACTATATGGGCGTTATTGACAGGGAAAAGTAATGCGTTACATCATTAGTGACGAGAAAAGTATAGTTTCATTACATAATGGTCCAACACTGCATATGAGGGGTCCAGTAGTTTACAAAAGTTTTCATCAACAACATTGTTTTACAGTAAATATTCTAAATTAAATAATAATTATAATAATAAAACTCTGGAACAGCTGGAGAAAAGAGTCTGGATTAAGGTGAAGGGAAAGGTTTGAGACCAGTCATGATTGATGTATTAGAGACACTAGGAATAGGTAGAAGACAGAGCGGCAATCAACCCACATTTACAAATCAGATTTGTCACATTGGGCTTTACAGGGTTGGTAACATCCTCTGTTCTTAGACCCTCAGCCAGGATAAGGACAAACTACAGAAGGGGGAAAAAAAACCCTTTTAACAGGGAAAAAATGGAAACCTTAGGGAGAACCACAGGAGAGGGATCCACTCCCTGTACGGACAGACAGTGCAATGGATGTTACACAGCATAAAAATACAACAAAACAGGTTCAAAGGCACAATGACAATGAACAATTTGACATACTGCATGTATATTTATCTAACAAAGACAGTTGAAATTCTTCCAGTAGGAAATCAAAGTTACAAAATGGCTTACAATGTCAGTAGCATTATGGGTTTTTGATCCTGGATCCTGTGATGTGGGTTTAAAGATGCTGTGATTCACTTAATGAGAGACAAGGATGGACAGGTTCAGAACTGAGGTCATTAGAGGGACAACACAGACAAGGAGGTTATGAGAAAAAACTAGGGGAGCCAGATTGAGATGGTTTGGACATGTTCAGAGGAGGGACAGTGGATACATTGGTAGAATAATGATCCCAGAGATGGAGCTACCAGGTAGGAGACAAAGAGGAGATTGATGGATGCAGTGAGGGAGGACATGCGGGTAGTTGGAGTGCGAGTTGAGGATACAGAGGAAAAAATTTGATGGAAATTGTTGACTCGCTGTGGCAACCCCTGAAAAAAGGGCCAAGCCAAAAGGAAAAGAAGAAGAATACTCTAAAATGAATACTTTCCTACTCAAAGACAGTAGAACATTTCTGTTTCTATTTGTCAACTTTTTAAGGAATCCTTAGGATCTGTTTTATTGTACTGTCTTTGTTTATGTGACCTTAAAATATGTATTTGTTTAGCACATGTGTATTTACCCCCTGACTGAAAAACAGTGGGCAGAAAGATAAACTCACTGCCATGAAATTGCTTTCCAGAATTGTATTGACCATTCCAGCTATGTCGCCTCTGCGCCTAACTCAGCTGGTTGACTTTTATGGAGCATCTACCACCTCTACTGAAAGAATTCATAGTTTTCAGTTGTCCTTATTGATCCCACTGGATCAATCAAAAAATGCCATGGCAGTTTCATGATGATCCTTTCATTTATCCAGTTTAAATCTAACTGAAATAAAAGTTACAACAAACATTACAGAACACTGAGGACAGAAACACAAACATCTATGACTGGGGCAATGCAAAATATCAAATTGAGTGAGTTGAAGGTGATACATTCACTTCCTGTTTTTTTTCTACTTGGTTGAACCAAACAAGGCCCATGCAGTTTTGTATTCACCCCACTGCTCCATCTGACAAGAACTTTAGTCTGCATCATTTACATTTAGGAGATTTCTAATAAGGCCGTAGAGAAAGGTTCACAGGCTAAGTGAAATAACTGTTGTCTTTTTTTTTTAAACCTTGTTTGTTGTGTGTGAGTGTGTGTCAGGAGGAAACCACTCTGAATGCACCAGGGAAATAAAGGCTGTGAGATTGACTGAGGTTTAATTAAACTAATTAAGCAGACAATGTTTGAAGAGCTGCTTTGTTTACCCTCTTTAAAGACTGGTTACTGATGCATTTTTTAGCTTCTTTAAAATAAGTTGGAAACTAAGCTGGGTTTGGACCAGAGTAAAGCTTGTGTTTATTTATTATTTATCCACGTATCGCACTGTTCCGTGAATGTGAAATAGGTGTTTTGGTAGAGTCTCGGTACAAAGTAATTAGTGAGCAGTCAAACACGCTCTTCTTCTTTAAACATTGTCTTTCATTGGTAGATATAGTATTAGCCTTCATTTCAATCCCTCTCATACATACATTGAAAAGAAGCTAAAAAATACATAAGAAAATAAAATTCATAAACATTTTTTTGCTTGTTAGATATTGTCCCACACTAAATGTGAGCCAACCCTGCACAGCCAGTTTAAAAAAACTCTATACAGTGGCATAAAGGTGTCTTCAAACAGAGTTGGTCACAAAAGCATCGATTGTGAACATGTCTGTATTAAAATGGTGTGTTTTCTGAGAAAGTCGCTAGTGAACCTTTCTGCATCAATGAATTCTCCTTGCAAGCAAAAATAATACAGCTCTGCTGTTTATTTTTTCTCAGACACCTGCTGTTTTTTTTAAGCATTTTTTACTCTAGCAGAATCTCAAAGAATGAATTCTGCGTCAATTAGCTTTTCTGTCATTCCTGTACTCTGCACTGAAAACAAAAGTTTGTTTATTGTTTATTGTCATTTTTAATCATTACAGTGCACTTTAGGAAGTGTTATGCTGTGCTGAGAGAGGTCATTAGGTGTTCCATGGAAAAGTATCAATTTTTACTTACTTGGTCTGAAAACTATTTATAAACCACATCCATTTATTGAACATTCTTTTCTATAAATGACTCAGCATTAAAGGCAGAACAATTAAATATGTTTGTGCAAGATGGCAGCAGATGTCTATCCAAAATAAGATACATTGTGAGTATCTTTCTTCAATTCCTGCCAGTATATCAGCATTGTCTTCAAATTAACAGACCAAGATTTTTAGTCAGTGATGTGGTAGTATAGACTCAAAGATAATTATATAGAGAATTCTTGACATGGCACTTTTATTTTGGCAACACAAAGTTGTTGTCCATACAATTTCTAATAATAAATCCATGCAACCTTTGAGACAGTTTATCTTTCCCCTGTTTTTTTTTATTTACAGATGATATTTTAATTACGTTGTATGTCTATATACATTTTATTTACCCTATAATATTTTATGTTTGAGTATGTAAAGTGAGTATGGGCAGATAAAACATAGCATTTATCACTGTATGTTTTATCACATCAACAAAACAAAACAAATTCTTCTTCTTCTTCTTTTGGCTTGTTCCCTTTACTCTAACCCTCACTGCATCCACCAATCTCCTCTTTGTATCCTACCTGGTAGCTCCATCATTCTTCTACCAATGTATCCACTGTCCTTCCTCTGAACATGTCCAAACCACCTCAATCTGTCTTTTTCTCTAGCTTTTTCTCCAAACCTTCCTGTCTGTGTTGTCCCTCTAATCACCTCATTCCTGATCCTGTCCATCCTTGTCTCTCCTAAAGAGAATCTTAGCATCTTTAACTCCTCCACCTCCAGCTCTGCCTCTTGTCTTCTACATATTTCAAGTGTCTACAAACCATCCATCATGGCTGGTCTCACAACTGTCCTGTAAACCTTTCCTTTCACCTTAGCTGAGACTCTTCTATCACAAATCATCAACAAAACATATGAAACCTATAAAAATGTCATTTCCTTAAGTATCTAAGTATTGTTTTTGAAAAAATATATTCAAACATACCACGTTTCAACTTTTGGCAAAATAAATCCCACTTCTAGCGATGCACTGTCCCCTCCCCTCTGTCCTTCTGAGGCTGCTCCACACGAGTGCTCCTGTCACGGCGGTGGTGGAGGACTTCTGGTCATGGGTGTATGATTGAGGTCTAGTTGTCTATATTCAGGGCATGTTTGCAGGCTACAGTTTGTGAACCAACTCATATTAAAAGGAAACAGCTTGGCTCCAGCCCTGCTGGTTTTGCTTGTTGTTAGGACAGGCTGCAGGAGAGTGGAGTGGAGTGGAGCCATTATCCAAAGCCAAATGGAGCTTGACCCTGTGGCCTGCAGGCAGGTCTATGATGAGGGCTGTTGGACTCAAATCTCACTTGCACAGGGGAAAACAGAAAACTGTTCATGACTTTAGAGAGGAGATTAAAAAGTTCTGCAGTTAATATTTTGACATCAATGTTGTTGGGGTTTGAACTTAATTGACTGCTGTTTGTGTGTGTCTCAGGCTGCTGCAGGGAGTTGGACGACCCGATGAGGTGCTGGCCTGCGTGGAGGCTGGCGTCGACCTGTTTGAGGGTTTCTTCCCATTTCAAGTGACGGAAAGAGGCAGTGCTCTGTGCTTCGATTTTGACATCTCTTCTAACCCGGAGCGCGCAGGTAGAGCGCCCCCTGCAGGTGTGGTCTATAAGTGTGCAAACTGACTTTTGTATTTACAGATTATTTTATATTTTTTTTACATTATCACTTAAATGCAATAACAGGGATTTGTTTATCAACCAAGCACCAAAGAGCTTATTAATTGACAGATTCTTAGTATAAAACTCACCTCTGTGGGACCATTAGAAATAATCATATTTGTCTCTGAAATGATTATTTGTCTGGATTTATGTGCTATACATTGTTATTTAAGAATTAAATTACATAAAATGGAAAAGGTTGTATAAGAAATCAAGCAAATGGAGAAATATGAGAATTTTATCTTTAATGATGCCTTATTGAGGAAACATTGGTTCATGGTTCTTCCAGTTTAATCATTTAAAGTAAAGTACAGATCTATAACACTGAAAACACTTGAAAATAATAGAAAACGAGTAGTCTTTAAAACTGATATAATATAAAATACAATATATATATATAATATAATAAAATAATATATAAAATACAAAATAATATACAAAATAATATTAAAATATAAACTTAACTGATTAATTTTTTTTGTTTGTATGTAATTTGTAAATTTGCATGCAAAACTGGGGGCAGTTGTGGCTTAGTGTTTTGATCCGATGTTATAATCGAATGCCCATACTGACAAGTCACCGCTAAGGTGCCCTGAGCCTGGTCCCCTGCTCCCCGGGCACTGGCTCATCCTGCTGCCCCACGCTCACTACGGTGATGGGGTAGGGCAGTGATGGCCTAGTGGTTAAGTGAGTGGACTTGGGTCCGCAAGGCCCCCGGTTCGAATCCCCCTACCGTCAACTGCTGAGGTTCCCTGAGCCCTGAGCATGGTATCGTCCCCACTCACTGCTCCCGGGCGCTCATTAGCTGCCCACTGCTCACTTTGATGATGGGTTAAATGGGTCAAATTTCGTTGTGTGCTGTGGTGTGAATCACAATGACAAAAAAAGGAATTTACTTATTTACTTAAATAGAGAGGCATAATTTCCTGAAGGATAGTCCCGAGGGATTACTGTAATAAAGTTCCAAAAGTAAAAAAAAAAAAGAAAAATTTATGTTGGATCAAATTATCATTAGAAACCATATGAATATCTCACTATATATAATTAATATATATATATTTTCCTTTCACTACCTTCATCATCATATTTAAATATTTATAATGTTATGAACAGAGAAGACATGGAGCTTCAACTTGTTCACGTCTGCTGTAATGCTCCTGTTTAAGTTGCATAAACCCCACTCTCCTATAATGAATGAATATATATTTTATGCTCTGCAGAGAATCACATGTGCTGGAAAAACAGCGCTCATGTTCATACAGTAACCTTTATAAAAGCTTGTGACAAATTAACCCGTTGGTTAAAAGACCCAAATTATTTCTGATGTCAAACCAAATGACCTTTCAGGTAATGAAACCTTGCCCACAGCTAAATTGTGGCTTTTTTAACAGTGGGATGACATATATTTCTGTAGATGAAAATGAGAGGAAAAAACCCTAACTGCTTTTCCTCATAGTGAAACATACTGATTTGCCTACAGCAAGTTCACGCAGCACATATAACTTGGAAATTTGAAAGTTTTTTTTTCAAAGCTATCGTTGTATAAATGTTAATGTATGTAATAGAGTAAAAGATTGACAATCAATGGAAGACATGTTAAATGAGGGAAAGGTTGAAGTTGGTTGAACTCGGAGGAAATTTTTGCAAAAGGTTTGAATCGAGGCAGGATAAACAGAATGAAAAAAAAAAACAATCCTGTAGAAATAAGTATTTTGCTTAGTTGACTTCCGTGAGTGTGCAGTGAACATTATTCTCATTCAACCCTCCTCCCCATGTACACAGCAATGATGGTGAGGGCGATAGAATAGAAAATAATGCAATGGGATAAATTGGAATCGAAAAGGAATGGAATAAACATTTATTTATTGTAGCAATGTTTGAAACACACTTAATTGTTCGAGGGCTGTTCAAGAATACATATATTATATAAGAATATAGCAAATAATGTTGTGCATTAGAGTACCAGCCAGTAGAATAGAAATTGAATGGAAGGGAAGGAAGCAGTGGTAAACAAGTAAACACCACACAGCGTATTCTGCTGTAGCCATGTCTGACACGTCAGATTAATATCTAGATAATCTCATCTTTTCATATGTAGGAGTCATTTAATTTAACAAAAAACTAATTTATTGTTAAATATGTTTACATAGTGGGCCAGTGGTGGCCTAGTGAAAGGAACCAGACTGGGGTCCTGAGGGTCCCATGTTCAAATCCACCAACTGCCAGGTTATGACTAAGATCCACTGAGCATGGCACTGTCACTCACTCACAGCTCCCCGGGCACTCAAAGTTGCCCACTGTTCACTTTGGTGATGGGTTTAATGCCGAGATGACAATTTGTGCTGCGGTTGGAAACCCAATGACAAGGACTTTGCTTTTTTATATACTTGCCAATTAGTTAGGGAACCATCTCAGGGGAATGTGGTTTCAACCACATTGGACAAGGTCAATATTTCACATAGCTATAATCACCAAAGATTAAACTGAGCAGGACAGGTTGACAAGTTGTTGGTGCCTTGAGAGCAAAAGTATTTCTGAAATTCTGGCCCTGAATGACCTGAAATGAATTAAAGATGGCAACAAGAGATCTCCCAGGGTCAAAAATTAATGGTTAAATCAATAAATGCCTACCTTAGCACTTATTATTTATCTGTTAAATATTTTAGTGTTTAATTGAATTATTTTTATAATAATAATTAGTTCCTGCAGTATTATTTGTTCTCAGCAAAAACCATGTTGGAGTATTTCAATAGTACTTTGCTGGTAGAACAGTGGTAATTTGACAGTGGCTGCACATACAGAGATTTTTATCTCATTGGAAAAAGGATAAAATTTAAGAATGTTAAGTGCAGTGTTAAAAATAAGTGGTCTTCTGAAAGTGAATCTTTTTCCCTCTTGTCATAATTTAGGTGAGTACAGAGAGTGAGACTGACTGCTGCAAGAGCAGCATCCTTTAAGCCATTTAAGTCATTGGTGTCTTTATGCATTGCAGCTCTTTCACATTACAGATGAAGCATTAATTTTGCATCACATAAATCCATTGGCTGCTTAAAATGTGGCTTGTTTGAATGTAGTGGCTACTGTGTCCTACTTAGCCCCGGGGTCACTTGAAATAATTGGAAGGAAAGATATTCAGCCACCGAAATTAAATCAATGATTCGTCACACAAAGGCTCCTTTTAAGGTAACAATTAAGCCCCAGCCTGTCGTTCAGATTCCTGTCCCAAGTGAAAAGCCAAAGAATGTTATGACAAGTGCTGCAGGAATAACATCGACTCCCCCGGCTGCAGACTTTTGTGGTTCGTTAAAAAGTTGTGTTCAACTGCTCTGACAGACACAGTGAAGTTCGCCATCCGACAGCATCAAGTGTCAAGACAGCACTAATCGATTCTGCACAGGGAGCATAATGGAGTTCAGTGGAGGTGAGATCTGCGACGCAGTCAGACCTAAAGGGAAATTCTTATTACCCCCTCAGCCAATTACACAGCCCCATTTGGAGCCAGTCTGTGGGGGCAGGTAGGGAGCAAGGGAAGGGGAGCTATGTCCTTTTTGACAGAACAAGACTTATGGTAATTCTACATTATATTCTTCGTTTCACACTTCCCAAGTTTCCCCGTTACCTTTTCAAGCAATGTTTATGCAGAGGATTAGTAGAGCCTTGGTTTAATATATAAGAAGAAACCCTCTCGTCTTTACTGAATTACAAATTTTTTTTGTTCTCCTTTGGCCTGGATTGTATCAGTTCATCACGCAGGATGTTTGTACGGCGTAGAGTAGGTGAAATTATGCTTCCACAGTGTGTGGCTTCAACTGTCAAACATGGAGGAGGAAGTGTGATGGTCTGGGGTTGTTTTGCTAGATCCAGGGTTGGTGACTTGTTCAGAGTGAGAGGCACCCTGAACCAAAACGGCTACCACAGCATCCTGCAGCACCATGCAATACCCTCTGGTATGGGTCTAGTTGGTCAGGTGTTCATCTTACTATGCCAGAACTATCTTGCGAAAAAAGAAAAAGCTGGTAAACTTGAACAGTCTCCAGACTTAAACCCCATTTAGCTGGTTGAGCAAAGCAACCCACAAGTGCCACACATTTATGGGATCTTCTGCAACAGACATGGGAAGAACGTTTGAAGAATATTTGATTTCCATTGTAGAAAGAATATCTGCCAAAGGTGGCTACTTTGATGAGTCAACAGTTTTGAATACCGTACATTTTGGTCTATAAATTGATTCCATGATTTCCTTTTTGACTCCAATTGCTTATTTGTACTATGCTTTCACGTCTGAGTGCAATAAGACATTAAACAGCATCATTTTTAGTAAAAACACTGAAAAAATTGGGGTTTTCTAAAACCCTTGAGCGGTAGTGTGGCTCCTCCTGGTTTGTTGTCTAATTAAACAAGCAATGTGTAAAGTCATGTCTAAACTGATGATGCACCATGTGAGACTGAACCAAGAAAACAAAGCTGTAAGGAAATCAAATGAGACATTATTGGGTCTTCATTACCAGTACAACTCAATATCACATGGTCCTGTTGGGGATCTGCTAAATTAGGAGCAAGTGGAGAAGCATTTAATTTCTTAAGTATTTGCATGATCTTTAGAATTCCCAACCAGCTCTGCTTGAACTTCAAATACCTCTTTTATTCTGCTGCTTGTTAGCCTCTTTAAAAGCTCCGTGCACAACCTCTCTCAGAATTTTCCATTTTGCCCTTTGTTTGTACACAGTGCACACGTTTCATTCCTTTTTTGTACTGTTGTTGCCTTTATTAGCTTCGGTACATGTATAATCACTGCTCTCCATTCATTCTATTGACTCAAGACATCTTGCAGGAAGCAAAAAGGCTTTAAGTAATTACATTATTGACATAGAATATAGGTCAGGATCGTGTTCTGGCTACAGTATGTGCCGGCATTTCAGTTTTTTTTTTTGTTTCCACTCCTGAGCTGACGGCGTGTCCATTTAGGGTATAGAAAACGTGATAGAAATTATGATATGATTAGTTTGTGTTTGTGCTGTGATTAATGAGATGTGTCTTGTGTTGGTGTAGTGCTCGAGCAGAATGAGAGCCGTGGGGACTCAGCAGGAGAACCGCCACAAAATGGAGATACTAATCTTGAGGATCAAGCATCTGCAACGCCCTTTGAAATGAATCTCAAAGATAAAAGGTTTGTTTTGATTTTTTTTCAAAGTAGCAGCTCTGTCTCAGAGATCTGTGATGTCATTCAGTTATTTTGAATTTAACGCAACGGTGAATTTACATTCAGGTACCAGGATGACTTCAGGCCCCTGGTGGAAGGGTGTGGTTGCTACTGCTGCACGAACCACCAGAGGGCGTACCTGCATCACCTGCTTGTGACCAAAGAGCTGCTGGCTAGAGTCTTGCTTATGATTCACAACACAGTCCACTACCAAGGCTTCTTCAGTGCTGTCAGAGAGGCTGTGGCCAACGACAAAGTGGACCTTCTCAAGAGAAGGATACTAAGTCCAAGAGATGAACCGACAGAGAGCAAGGAATAGAACTGATAAATAAAAGAATGGAAGGTGATTGGTCTTGCTCCCCCTTCTTGAGGATCAATGGATTGACTTGCTTGACTATTGTGTTCTTCACAGTGCACATCAGTTAGGGGATGAACTGTGAGTCACATCATATTTTGCGAAATACTTGTTTCTTATTTGACAATTTGGAAAAATTCTTGGAAAAAAAAAAAAACAAAAAACGTGAGGCGAGCGGGTGATGATCTGTTGCCCGTCTGGACATCAGTCTTTGTGTCCTGTTGAATTTGTTTATCGATCTGAAGACATATGGTGAGGAGTCTGGAGAGAGAAAGTGGCTGGATAAGAGGTCAAGGAGAATTTGCATAAAGAAGCATATAGATGGATGGTGGCGTATAATTGACTATGACCGATTCCCATATGTGTCTTCCCTTGGCCTGATAGCAGGTCAGCAGATGACTAATGTCCTCTGGACTCATCGACACTGCAGCACAAACCATAAGAAGAGGGGGCTGACACCTTATTACGGCTGAAAAATACCAAATAGAAGCTGCTTTTTATTGGGACAACAGCGATTTTAAACTTTTTTTTTTTGAGAGTACTGCGTCTGTTTTCTTTTTATTGATTTGTTTTACATGACCTTTTGGTATATGAAATAAAAATACATATCAGGTGAATTGTTGCCAATGTTGCCTCATTTGTCAAGTCACACCATCAGGATCTACCAGTAGATCTCCAAAGGAGTGTTGGTAGATCCTGAGCAATAACATAATAAAACAATAGTTAATAAAGCTAGAGATGTAATCCTATTTCTAATCATGTTAATGCAGAAAATAAGATATCCAGTTTATATAGGTAAATATATTTAGAGTTTTTAATCTCTGAAGACAAAAAGACTTCAGCCTGGTCATTTGAAAAGTAGCTCACAAGACAAAGTGTGGGCAGCCCTGGCCTAGAAAATATTTTTTTTTTCTTATAAATCAGATCATTTCCAAAAAGGCCTTGGGAGTAAAGATTCAGGACATGTCTAATGGTTACTCACAGTTGATCAGACAGAGACATAGTTGCCCTGGGCTGCAAGTCACAGAATATGAACACCATAATAAAAACAAACAACAAGTAATATGTTCAATGCTGTCTGAAATAATGTAGAAAGAATGTTTAAACTAAATAATGTGTCCAACAAGAGGTGCGACACAAGACCATTTTGTGTGGCTTCATAAGTGTTTCCATCAAAGTAAAGGTTGAAATTAATGCTGGATTCTTACCCTAAGAATTTCTTATTACTTGTCAATCCAACAACAAAGAAAAAAAATTAATCTACTTCAGAAACATGTACGTGTTTATACACCAATAGTCACATTTATCATGTTTTCAATTACAGCGGGCCCTTCAAAGGGAATTACAATGCTGATGACACCCCTGATCAAGATGGTTAAAATTTACTACAGTCCTCTATCCTTTCTCCAGACTCCAGTTAATTGTTTTCTCGCAAGCCGTGATTATTTCAGTTGCTTTCCTGACAACTACCAAATACATTTTCCACTGGTAAACATTACCAGCGAAATATGTCCAGATCATTTGGCAGAGACAAGGAAAAACCCATGGAGCAGCAACGCTGAAAATGAACCAAACTGGCATTCGTACCTAGTGATGCGTTTCTTTCGACGTGATGTCTGTGTTGTTTTTCTTTCTAAATTAATCCATTTTTATGATTGCTGAGTGGTACAGTGATATTACAATTTTGCATTAATACAGTCACCATCACTCTCAGCATGCAGCTGTGGTGACTTGTCTCTGGTGGGTTACACAAGCTAGTTAACTGAAGGCTGGAACTGACAGCTCCTCCATTCCAGCTGCAGAGGAGAGGATAAAGATCAGATAAAGATATGGGTCTCTGCTGCCTGCTGCACCCTGATGGAGGAAAGCTTTCTGAAGGTGAGGGGATATAATTGACCAGCGGACCATGCAGATGTCTGTAGGGGACAAGAGGGTAGAGTGGGAGAGAGGAGAATGTGACAATTTTATGGAGCAGCAATGAGGATTTCTGCAGGATCCCTTCTGGGTCCCTTTATCCCCATAGAGTATAAGTGGAGGGAGGAGTTTGTGCTGTGGGCAAATGAACAGTGAGTATTATTCTTGAAGGAACATAGAATATATATATAATGATTCAATAAGTAGCATACAAAAAGCACTGACGTCTACAGACTATATTTCATTTCATTCATCACTTTCTGTTGGTACCCTCTTCGTCCAACAATGGTGGGATTATGTCCACCAAGAGCCTGGTACAAAGAAGCAAAGAGGTGAAAACTGCTCTACACCAGTGGGTGAATTGGTGTCAGGCCGCAGAGAAATAATGTTTCCTTTTGGCCCCATCTGGCCATTACTTCCACTTGATCCATACCCATATCAACAAAAGAACTGAACAATAGAATGGCTAGGATTCCATCATCAATAATGCAACTATATTTGTTTAGGAACATTTTTCCTCAGTGAAGACAACAACAATAAACTCAAAATAATGCAGAGATATTGATACAAGATTCTAACTTTTTATACCGGTCTGGTAGCAGAAAGTTAAAGGCTGTGTGCACTTCAGAAATCCTTGTTGTGCCCTTGATCAGTTAATTCAGGTAGGAAGATTTTATAGGTAGGAAAATATTTCAGAACACCGGATATGTAATTTCATAATTTAAGGGGTATTTATCTGCCACTTTATATCACACTGTATATCAATGTTGATGATTTATTCAAAAGCTGTTTCATTGGCACTGTTGAAAATAGAGTGAAAATCTATGCACTGTCTGGAAAACACAATCTGCATCTTGCTTTTGCAACAACTGGGCACTTTTGATGAAGTCGCTGAAGACTGGTTGATGAAATACCCACTAATAAGTGTGAAGTACCAGACAACAGCACATTATTCATAGTGACACAATTTTTTTTCAGACTGTGTCCTTCAACTCTGGTAGAAAATAGAACGTATAAGTGATTGAACTAATGATGAGATACCAAGGCTGGTTTCATAGCTAGTTGGAAGTTTGGGGTTTTGATAATTGACTTTAGTGAATAATAGTCTTTGGACAAGGTCCATAGACCCGTCACCCATCCATCACAGAACAGAACATGACACACCACATTAAAATGCAAGATGCAGATGTCGAGGTTTGCACTAAGAAATCGAAGGAACTGTTTTACTTTCTGTTTAATTTGATGTGCTAAGTCCATAGATATGAAAGAGCATTTTAATCTTCATTACGCAGCCAGACTTCTCAGGTCAGGGCTGAATGTGATTGATCAACTGAAACTGGCAGTTTCCTACACACTGCAACAGTCATAAAGCCCCATATTCTGTTGTATGCATAGATTATTCTACATTGACTAAACATTATTAACATTTTATTAAATTAATTTTAATAACCATGCTTTTTTATATTTGCACATTCTGGTAAAAATAAAAGCTTTTTTTCTTCTTGCCAGTTGTGGTGCTAAAAGCACAAGGCAGTCTGTTAAAGTTTGTTCACAGGACAGCAGACTAAAGACATTTCGTGTCTGAAAATAACACAGTGAGAGCAGCTGGTGTGAACCAAGACCAGGGTGTTTTGAGTTTTCTTTACAAGAAATAACAGTGTTCTCATGACAGTACCTGGAGCTCAGGGTTACTGCAGAGTCAGAGTAGATGGCAATTATCTGAGATGTTTCGTTGTCCTTAATTTTTCTTATCCTCATGTCTCAGGATTGCACTGAAAATTACAAAAATAATAACCTTAAAATTTGGTGTGAGATTATAGAATCAAGAAAAAGCCCCAAACTGTTGTTACAATAAATGTGGAGATAATAGGAAAACAAACTTCAACAATCAATGAGTTCAGAGGTCAATGTAACTGCAACAGATATAGAGTAATTACTAAAACAACTTAATTTAAACTATAGCAACTTTTTGATAGCTTTTTGTGAATTTATGTTTAAGCAATTATATTGCTACAGGCAACAGCCTTGGGCCCAAAGCAACACAAGTAGGGTTATATCCAGAATATATCCAGAGGGCCTGTCTCTTATTTCCATTTTTAGGTAAGCTGATGAGGAGTTTTTAGGAACTCCACCTGTGCTGAAAATGTAATTAATTATTCTGTGGTTGAGATCAGAAACTAAGATGCAAATCCACCAAATCCAAACTAGTACTTGGAACTTTCTGTTAAAAACATATGACAGTGTGCACAATAGTGTGAGCATTCCTGTAGGTGTTGAAGTCGCTAGAAGTTAAGTGGGTTGTGACAGTGCCATGCTCAGACCAACCCATCAACCTGGCAGCTGGTGGACTCAAACTGGGGGACCACTACTGCCCACTATTCTTCTACTTGTATGGAGCATTCACCAGATAAATATTTTACAGTAGAAAAAAAAATCCAGCCTAAGTAACAGGATGAGAGTCTGAGATAAACAAGCGATGCATTCACTGTCCTACGGAAGGGCTGAATAAAACCCTATCTTTGTTATATTCTATGCATTATCCGTACATTGTAATTTTTTGTAATGCATGTTTCTTCATGTTCATCTTTTCTGTCTTGCTGCTGCAACAATGTCAATTTCCTCATGTGGGACAAATAAAGGACTTTCTATTCTATTCTGTCTAAGAGTTGAGAAGTACGCAAAGTTAATTATGAAAGGTATTTGAAGAAAATCTGTCATTAGTTCTCGTTTTGAAATGGGATCTTTTTTTCCCTCCAAATATACAGTACCTTAGTGAGTAGACATACAATATTTAGGAATCTCTTAATATTAGCTTTTTAGCTACACAGCACTTAGTGAATGCCGACTATAGCATTTACCAAGCATTCAAACATTTTACAACAGAAATATTTTTTTTTAAAGTGAAGAACATTAAAATGTTGTTCTACACTAGACCTTTGACAAGAGTCCTTAAGGCCTAACATTTTGTTGATGCTGTGTTCATGCTGTTCCACTGTTGCTCTGTGAGTGACACCGGGCACTTTTTCTATGCAAAATAGCTCTGGGTGTCAGTCACTTGATGCCCCCCCTACTGCGCATTTCAACCAATTATTTCGTTGGGAAGTAAAATTCATGCTGGATCATTTCAAGTTTCGAAGCTGTCTCCTGCGCTGCTGGAGAATGTGCAGTCTGAGCCGAGACTTGCATTATTGTTGCACTTCACAAAGCAGAGCAACAGCTACATTGTTAACTGCTGTTGCACTGGCAACGCCATTAGAAAGAATAATCTGAACTGCTACCTCTGAGGACAAAACTGTTTCTGCGCATGAGGTCTGTCACTGGGGAAGGATGGTCCAACTGGGGCTGTTGTTATATTTATCTATAAGTATATATCAATGAGGCTGAACATCCAGTCTGTCACCTGGATGAGAAAGTACCAGTATTATTTCAGGTAGTCAGACAGATTTGACAAGCTGTTCCAGGCACCACAGCTGAACTTGTTTCTTTGATATATTGAGCATGCAGATAATAATAATCATCATACCCCACATGTCCTATTTATGGAGACTATTCTCTTTTGCCGTTATAAACCTATAGCAAAAAGATCCTATCTTAAATTACATATATCTATCCCCAGTACCAGTGTTCAGTGGCGCAATCTTTTTTGCGCCATGGACCGGTTAAAAGTCTCGTACTATTTTCACGGACTGGTTCAGTTGTGGCAGACAAATACCCCTTAATGAAATGTAATTTCAGATGTTCTGAAATACTTTCCTACCTATAAAATCTTCCTACCCGGATTAACTGTGTATGGGCACAAAAAGGATTTCTCAAGTGCACCCAGCCTATAACTTTCTGATACCAGACCGGTATAAAAAGTTAGAATCTTGTATCAATGACTCAGCATCATGATTGATTGATTTTATTGTTGTTGTCTTCACTGAGAAAATATTTCTTAATCAAATATAGTTGCATTATTGATGATGGAATCCTAGCCATTCTATTGTTCAGTTCTTTTGTTGATATGGGTTTAGCCCCACAAACTTTCGTGTCGAAAATAAAAAAATAGACAGGAAAATAAAACATTATATTAGCTCAAGCCTCTCTTACATCTGATAATTTCAAAATTGTACTCTTCATAAAAATGCCAAAGTGATATATGTACAATGTGCTTTAAGTTGAGCCAATGTGGCTAAGGAAGATAAAGGGAAGAGATGTGTATAAGAGACAGCTCATGGGCCGTGTACCAGTATCTGCCACTTCTGTAAATGGCACTTTTTATCTCTTTCCTGGTGTGAATTAAATACCAAAAAAATGTGGTAGTTCACTTTCTGTTTTATTATTACAAGACAAAAAAACCCCCTCAAAACTAAAATATAACAAAAATGTAGCAAGGAATCTTAAAAAAGAAGCAAAAAAAATCAGTGCTTGATTTTCTATCCAAGTCTTTCATCTGAACCTCTGGGTCGTCAAATTCCAAACATGGTTCCGGTTCACTTCTAACCACTTAAGCTTCTGACCTTCTGCTGCGTCCCCATGGTAACCTCTGACCACCCTGAGAGGAGCTGCTGTGTAGCTAACCGCGCCGCCCCTTATAAATGATTGCTCACTAAACAGCCGGCCAAACGCCTTATTAGCTCCCTGATGTCTTTCAGGATTCATTTATACACATAAATCATCAGCCGACAACGTTGTAAATCAGGTGGGACCTTCTCCCATTCACCTGACTGAATATTTCATCAGTGCTGCCTGTCTAGTTATAATAGTTCATTGTGGTTTTAAAAGATTTGCTGAAATATTATAAGACGGTGGTGGCAATTCATTAAGGCAGCATAAGTAGAACTTGGTAAAATTGGTTCCAATGTGAGAAAAGCATGCCAACAGAAATGTAAGATGAGGTATCTACAGTATGAAAATGTAATCATCTGTCCACATGCTACCCTTCTTATCTTCCAGATGCTGTCAAAAATCAGGACAACTCATCTTTAGGTGCAGACCAGTGTAAACACAGGGCAATTTGAACACAACAAAACCTTATAGCTACTACTTGGAGCCAAGGTTTGAAGAATTTCAGGAGCAAGAGACACTTCAGCGTTCACCTCAGACTGAAATTGGATATTAGAAATAGTCTGGTCTGATAAATCTACTCCAGGTCAGAGGCTGGCATAAAAATAGAAAAATATCCTTCTATACGATTTGAATCGTTCTTTCAGTTTGGAGGTGTGTGTTGCAGTGTAGTTGAACATTTTTTCTTGTCATCTGATTGGAAGCTAAGGAGTATTGATTTAAATGCAACAACTCCCCCTTGCATTGTTAGTTGCCACAAGTATCCCCTTGTTGTCACGGTTCAACCATTAATTGAAACCCAGAAGGATGACGCCACAAGGCATAAATTACCAAGACATATAGACCAGGTCTGAAGGAAAAAGATTGCATTTTTGTAATAATGAATGTTAGTGCACAATTTCTGCATTCATCGTCCTCACTCCTATTTAACAATATCAATCAATGAATAAACTGCTTGAGTCTTTTTAGTTAAAGATTTTCTAGATAATTATTACAACTGATGTCCTGCTGAATTGCAGGACTGAGGCAGATATTTAAGTAAGTTAAGTTTCAACAAGGATTACCAAAAATGTTCTTACCCTAAAATGTAAAACATAAATACATTTTTATTTTTACTTCCACATCAGTAGAAAATATATTAAGAATTAGAAATAAGTGAAAATATTTGTTTTAATAATAAATTACAAAAATGTCTTATTTTTAAATGATCATAAATGATGAGCAATTAATGAACAAATAATTTTTTTTTTTACTTTTTTAAGCCTTGAATTGGTTTACTCTTTTTTTTCGCTAACATTCCAAGATTTGGTCCATAAATTGATTCCTCGTTGCCTACTGGACATGTTTAGCTCAAGTTAATGACCAGATAATCCCACTTCTCGACTTAAACAGACAGTCGCTGTGGTTAGATCTTGTGTTAACAAGCGCGAATCTGATTGGCTCGTTCCCTCATTCCTCCCTAAACCAACCTAGCTCGAATTATACCTTGCTTTACGATATGTTTTTGTTTTGTTTCCATGAGTAAACTATTGCGTGAGTTTCTTCCGTCATCGTCATTTAGGCCCACAAACTTTCGTGTCGAAAATAAAAAAAATAGACAGGAAAATAAAACATTATATTAGCTCAAGCCACTCTTACATCTGATAATTTCAAAATTGTACCAAAATGCCAAAGTGATATATGTACAATCTGCTTTAAGTTGAGCCAATGTGGCTAAGGAAGATAAAGGGAAGCAAAGATTGTTGCAATAAAATGCCCTCCCACAGAAATTACACTTTTCCCTTCTCTCCCCTTTGATATGCTATAGTTGATATGGTTCATATTTTGCTTCACTGTCAGCAAAAAGTTTTCCCCTACTGAAACTTCTTTTCGGCCAATAGTTGTGCGAGCAGATCGATGGCAGAATGGTACATCTAGGGGACGGAATGGTGAAAATCATTTTTCACTGGTGGCAGCTTCAAATTGTGTGTGTAATGACCGTGATGCGTGTGAACAGTGATTCACTTCCCAGAGGCCACATTATGATGTGCTGTAGTAACAGCTGTTACCTGCAGTGAATGCATGATTCTCCTTGTATGCTGGTGGACTTGGGAATTTGTGAAATCTGCTGTAAACATCGTGAGCTAATTATGCTGCAGGACACCTTTGGAGACCGCAGTTACTGTTTACTCTCTTTACGGCAACGCTGTTCAGAGAGGTCAGAGGAAGTTAATACAAAAGGTCAGGTTGGTTTAGTAGGACTGTGGACAAATGAGAATATGGCGTGATGGTTTGACCTTTACAGATGAGTTTCACTGGTGTGTCCATGCAGACAAAGAAGGGTAAAAAAAGGCTCATTCAGAATAATTCTATGGCTGAGCTTTTAGTGAGACAGGAAGGAGAGAGATATACTGAGGGGAAGATTTATGAATGGAATTATTAAAAGAGTCCAGAGTGATTTAATGTGTGTAGTGTTTATGGCTGATTGTGTTCCATCTTCTCATAGATGTGTGATCTAACCTTGACACAGTTCTTTCCTGTAGAATCTTAGAGGTCATCTTTACTAGGTGCATTCACAGTACGATATTTGATGAGCCAGACTCTAATAATGCAGAACTTATGTGATTTCATCTTTACAGAATTATTCACTAATAAAATTGAACAGCAATATGGTCTTGTTGCTGTGGTTTACTGTCAACTCCTTCACAGCATTAAAATTTATGGATGGAGAAAAAAAAAAAATGGACTCACACATCATCGCCAGTTTAATCAGTGTGGCTTCTTGTCCTCTGTGACCGTCAGAACCTGTTGAAATCATGAAACCAAAGACTTGTGAATGTCTCATAGGCCGCAGTGGTCAAAGTTGCAGTGGTGACGTAGTACGACAATCATAAAGAAATCAATAGAATGTGATTGTACCAAGGGTTTCGAGAGTGCGACTCAAACTAGACGGATGCATGCAGAGCCCTGGTTAGGAAGCAATCACCTTCTCAGAAAACTTCAGATGTGCAAATGGAGTGATGCATTGCGATTAGCAGCCTTCCCAAAAAAGGAAATCAGTTAGACCAAATAGCTCAGGGGTATTAAACGCAATTTCACAGTGGGCCACAATTAAAAACTGGCAAGGAGTAAATATCTCCCCTTCTCCATATAATAAATGAAGAGAAAGTGCTAGGGTCTCTTGGGCCTCCCGAAAAAAATTGCTGGGCAACCAACCCTGTCAGTACCCGCAGCAAAAAAATTTTGGACCACGCCCCCTAGTGGCCGGAGCCCCAAGCAACTGCGTGGATTACCCATTTTTAGTTGTTTTTCGGGAACATTGACTCTGCAACAGCAGCTTAATATTATCAATACATGAGAAAATAAATCAGAAATAAAACACAGATCAGTGGTATTTGCCTTTATCTGTAGCCTTTAAAGATTCTTATAGTGTTTTAATGTTATTCTTCAGACAAAAAAAAAAGAATTTTGACCAGGCCCCCAGTGGCCCGGAGCCCCAAGCAACTGCTTAGATTGCCCATTTTTAGCTGTTTTTCGGGAACATTGACTCTGCAACCGCTGCTTAATATTATCAATATATGATAAATTAAATCAGAAATAAAACACACATCAGTGGTATTGGCCTTTATCTGTAGCCTTTAAAGATTCTTATAGGGTTTTAATGTTATTCTTCAGACAAAAAAAAGAACATTGACTCTGCAACGGCCGCTTAATATTATCAATATATGATAAATTAAATCAGAAATAAAACACACATCAGTGGTATTGGCCTTTATCTGTAGCCTTTAAAGATTCTTATAGTGTTTTAATGCTATTCAGAAAAAAAAAAAAAATTTGACCAGGCCCCCTAGTGGCCCGGAGCCCCAAGCAACTGCCTGGATTGCCCATTTTTAGTTGTTTTTCGGGAACATTGACTCTGCAATAGCTGCTTAATATTATCAATATATGAGAAATTAAATCAGAAATGAAACACACATCAGTGATATTTTCCTTTATCTGTAGCCTTTAAAGATTCTTGTAGTGTTTTAATGTTATTCTTCAGCCAAAAAAAAAACAAAACAAAATGTCTGTGCTACAACCATATACTGTAAGACCATGCACTAAAACTACAAATCCTGCCAGGATATGAAGCTTATATAGTGGTGGACCAACTCTAGTACATATTTGATATGATCAAAATTACACTCCGGCCCCCGGGAGTTTGACATCTGTGATTAAGTACACTAATATATTGGGAACGATCTAAAGCTACATAAACAAGCAGGTAAATAAAATAGACAGTTCAAAGTTCCTGGTTACTAACAAATAATAATAATAACAATAATAATGCTACATGGAGTCTAAAGTTTTGCTGAGTTTGACATAAAGTGCATTGGTTTCCCTGATCTGCAGGGAATCATGAAAACACTGCAGGGGAAGAAAGGAGGTGAGGACATGAAGTATGATGAGATGGCAGAGAAATGACAGTCGGCAGCCTTTGATGGACTGGAAGTAGAAAGTGAAATTTTAAGTAAGCGGAAGTAACGAGCACAAGGAGAGTTATCAGATGGATCCTGCTTTTCTTCTCTCCTTCACAAGTGAAGGCTTAAGCAGAGTCAGATGTCAATCTGTGTTTGAAGGAACATCAAAAGCACATCTGCTTGCTGAACTTGAAGTCACATATACTGCACAAGTGTTGAATAAATTCATTGAAAAACTGTGGTGACATTTCAGTTTTGAAAATATTAAAGTGCATTTGAATGAGCAATATGTTGTTCATAATGGATTTTACACCATATTGATTTTTTTAATAAACTGCAGAAGTATTCTTATCTAGTCTCCTCCTTACAGCCCAAGTCCATGAATATTCAAATGTTGAGGCGCCTCAGGGATGCTGCTCCACCACCGTCACCGCTGCCAGTCTCCTTGTACGCACAAACTCTAGCGTTTAAAATTCAGGCTGATCTCCATTTGGGTTTAATTTTTTCTCTAGTTGATTGACTTGCAGCAATTCTTGCAGGCAGAATTGCTGCAGGTAAATGTGACTTGGCTTCACAGTGTTTCTGCTCACTTTGCCAAAAGATTGTGTGAAGGAAACTTTGTATCACGACTTGTGTTGTTATATCTGCAGGAGTTGTGAGATTAATAATACTCCTAACTGATTTGACCAGTGATACAAACAGCCTTGCCCTAGACAATACACTTCATATTATAGTACAATGGGTCATTTTGCAGGCTATTGCAGGGATTACATTCCATTACTGGGGCAGTGGTGGCCTAGTGGTTAAGGAATCGGACTGGGGTCCAACTGGCTGCAGGTTCAAATCCACCAACCACCAGTTTAGGTCCACTGAGCATGGTATCGTCCCCACTCACTGCTCCCCGGGCGCTCAAAGCTGCCCAGTGTTCACTATAGTGATGGGTCAAATACAGATATGACGTTTCAATCTGTGCAGTGTGGATCACAATGTCACAATGACAAGGACTATGCAAAAAAATTGCCTTTAATTAGGTAAACAAATACAATAGCAGATTGAGGTGAGAAATATGACAAAAACTTTTATTTTTGTATACCTGTACATAGACATTATTTCTTGTAACATCCTGTACGTATGTATTTCAAAATTGAATCTATTTTATTTTTCTTCTTTGGCTACAAAATGTGTATATGTTTTTTTATTTATTGTTTTAAAAAAAGGAAACGACATTGGAGAGAAAAAAAGAAGAAAAAAAGTCCCAACAGCCTAACGGTGAGACATGACATAAGTTGTATGGAAAAAGAGAAAAATATGAGGTTTTATATAAAGAATTACACAAAAACACCCATTGCCTGGGATAAGCCTTCTCA
>JAFBJS010020400.1:0-26437 GCA_016785265.1 Paraplagusia blochii
TATACACACACAATTAATTTAATTTCATTTAAAAGTAGGTTTTCTAGTTCCTTCTATTTGTTTTCCTCATAATCCCACTCCTTAGAGATACTCTTAAAAGACCAACCTAACCATTGATTAATCCATTCACTTTAGTCCTGCTCTTGGGTAACATTGGTGATCTATCCATTACGAACAAGAAAACATGTTGGCATTTCTTGACAGATATAAAAAGACTATTTTTTGTTGTTTTTTGAGCTGATGATCTTTGGCACAAAAAAAATCATTACTTTCTAAATGTCAGGTGTCAACATATTCCGAACAAGTTTTACAGAAAAGAGATTTTCTAATAAAGCAAATTCCGTTATGCCAGCAAGTACATACAAGTCTGATCTATTTTGTCGGTAGTTATAAGCATACAAATTACACTCTCGGTTACGAACAAGCAGCGATTGAGCAACAAAACACTAGATAATTGAATTTATTCTGCTAGTGAGAAATGTATTTGTTTAACAGTACAATAATAAATGAATTCATACAGTTTATTACCACACCTGGTCATATGATATTGAAAGGTAATAATGGTATATACACAAGGACTACTGTGGATCTGGTTTTCTTTACAACATGCATGGTGCCATGATTTTCCTCATTGTGCTTTCACGTGTCCACAACAGCACCAAACCTCTGTCCTTCATTCACCAACTCACTCTGGAATTGATGCCGTCCCCTGGAGAAGGGAGAGGGGGGTTTTTTTGTACATGTTTTACACCAGTTAGCAGTTACATACAAGCCCATTCGCACTAGTTTGCGTACATTTTAAAAAATACAAAAATATATTACCTCTGTAGTTATTAAAGGAAAGCATATACACATGTAGTAGCAGTATCATTATCTGTTACCTTCATTGTGACTTTGTTGTACCCCACACAAGTAACAAGGTCATTTTTTTTTTTTCTTTTTAAACACATGCAGTTCAAGTAACAGGTCAGAAAAAAAAGGGAACACGGCGGGGCTCATGCATAAACAGAAAAACAATCATAACACGTTTGTGTATAAAGAAAAAGAACATATTTTAGATGGTTCTGAATTAAAAGACAATGAGGGCAAGATCTGATCTTTTCGTGTTTGGGTCCGGCCCACTGCTCTGTCTCCGGTACAGAAGCACATGCATCTTAATAGGATCAGTTTCCTGAGCATTTTTATCCCTCAAACAGGTTAAAAAAAATATATTGAGCGACCAGGAACTGTAGAGTTTGGGTAATACTTGCTGAAGCTGGAGAATTCACTAACCTCTCTTTATGGTTGCCACCCAGCAGTGAAGGTGCTACAAGGTGTACAGTACTTTTCATCCAAACGTGATGATGGCAAATACTTTGATATTCAGTTATGTTACTTGTGTTCTTTTTTAGTGCTGGATTTGTACACAGGACACCTTATGAGACTGCAAGAAAAGTTGAAATAAAATAAAATATTTACAGATGGCTTTAAATTGCAAGAGACCTGGTAAGAAGCAGAGGCAGGGTCTGTTAAAGTAGAAAAATTGACATTTTCAATGTAGTCCGAGGTCATTAGTGCTGTCACATTCTCAGCTCAAATCCTGTGACTTGCATTCAGAGACTTTTGTTTCAGACGCAAGTTCAAAACCCCGGGAACCTATTCTTTTTTCCAATAATATGGTATCAAAACTTGTATCTGTACTGGGACTGGATAAAGACGTGGAAAAACTGGGAGACTGGGACAGGAGTCATCTTGTGCATTACTGCTTTGACAGTAAGAACGACCATGTTGGTGTTAACCTCAGACAAAACTCTTGTTTTCTATAGCGATTTAGGTCCAGACTTGGATGTCAAAAACTGGACAGTCATGATAACACATTAGATCCAATGTTGCACAGCATGTCTTATGGACCATCTGCTTACTCTTTCTTTATACCTTAACATGCCTTTTTTTTCCTCAAATCTTGATAATTTGTCTGCCTTCGTAAAACAACAAGAACAAATAATGTTTGTAAAGGGACTCACATTGCTGTTACCTTCTCTGTTTCATCTGGAGTTCCTTACAATTTATATCGACTGTGGTTGTTCTGCTGCAGTCACAGAACTGTAGTTACTTTGGAAGAACTGCACTGCTATTCCTTTGTCTGGGAAAAAAAACTCAGAACATTGCAGACTCACTCAGAAATACTACAATTCTTTCACACCCTGAGCCAAGTTGGAAAAATCTAACTGCGCTACACTTTCAAATCCATCTCTTTTTTATACCGTATCTCCTGAATAATACCTTAACAGATGCCTTGGGTTTGGAGGGAAGTCCTGTCTGGTTGTCACCAAAAAGCAACCTGACATAGTTGGTTGTTGGTTCAACCTTGGATTATTACTTGCTCTTTATGAATGATCTATAGTTTGTGCCTCTTTTCATGTGTCTATTCTACACTTAACATCACCAGCTAACAGTGTTTTCCAAACCAGTGCTGTTCCAGAGCAAATGTCCCCTAACTTTTAACGACACCAATCCAGATGCTCTCACAAACATGACGTACTGTGCATTAAAGTAAAAACTCAACATAAAGTAGAAAGCCGCGTAAAATGCAGACGGTCTGTTAAGCATGCAACGGGCTACTGCTACTGCTGATGGCATAGTCCCCGTTTACGGCACGTTGCACAAAGATGAGTGGTGCATTTGGGCCCACGGCTATGGTTGTTTGTTTTTTTTTATACTCCCATCATAAAATGTTGGTTAGCATCAAAACAATACCAAAATGTAGGGATGGTCAATACGGAGCATAATCTGTCAAGATCACCATATCCTTGATTTTGATTGCTAAAGGTGTGACTTTTTTCTCCTTGAACAAAATGTTGCATTACATTTGTAGTAATAGTTTAAGTATGTAAGAGGCTGGAAAAAAAGTGAGATCCACCTGTCAGCAGCATGTCTCCAGTATGACAACTAGGGTGTTATAATCCAAATTGGAGCAAATATCGAAAATAACCGAGTTATGGTTAAAATTGACTGAACTCCACCTCTAACTAGTGGGTAATACTGCTCCATGTACATAGGACTGTCAGTACGTAAACCCCCATATGACCAGGTCAGGAGATTCTGGCTCCTTTCTGCTCAACTGTGACATCATTTGTTTACAGTACATATTAGGACCGGACTTGCATAGTGTAACAGCACAGCACACAATGGGAAACATTGTAGGTCCTCGTTCCCCTGCAGTCCCCTATGGACACCATGAGACCCATTCAGGAGGACATTTCTGCAGTCCGTTAAATGTTTCAACTGTGTCACTGAGTCAACGATGGACATCTTTGTCATCTGATACACACTAAAATAGTAATACTGATAGACTACACAAAACAATACTGCAGGGACCAGTGCGATGAGTACACGAGACTTGGAAAGTAATGACTGCTGTAAGACTGCAGAGTAGTGGATTTATACATGTAGTACTTTGGCTCAGTTGAAATCCGACTTAAAAAGGAATATGTGCACCAAATGCAAACAACTGTATTAGTATAACTCTCTACGAAGTCAGTTAAACTGTTGTGATTTCTTAAAATGCTAAAATGGAAAACTGAGTGTTTCTAACAATGCGTTCACAATATTTTGTATCCTTTAGTGTCTCTGTGACGACTATGTCACTGCTCGTTTACCGTGTGTCAGTTGGTCAGCCGCGTGTATCTTTAATCTTCTAAATGAAGTAGTGTATATAAAGAACAAGTTCATCTTTAGAAGAGAGGGAGCAGCTTTTGTCTGTGGTTAACTACTTGTTGATGCTACGTAGGACTGGAGGAGTTTTAGAACAGAAGAAGTATTTGAAGACAGTCCCTGCAGTGGGGATCAGTTCACCTTCTCAAGGAAACTTGTGAAATAATAGTCCTTGCTGTCTGAAAGGTTCATTGTGTATAGAGTAGATACCTGTGGAAAAAAAAAAAAATAGCGGTGTTCGTCCCTGAAACAGGTTTGGAACGTTTTACTTCAGAGTCAAATGCTTTTAGAAATATAAAGCATGTCTTGTTGTGTTTAGGGAAAATTATTTGGAGTTTATTTCTTCTCTTTAACTTATTAATATGCTGGTGTTGCCCCAGTCTTATTTCTTTTTTTACCTCAAATGCTGCTTAGTTTAAGTTCATTTAGTTCATGGCGTGCTGTCGTATTGTGTGAAAGATCCAGTCCATCTTTGTGGTCCAGCCTCCATGGTGAGCATCGTTCATCTGCTTCATAAAGTAGTCCAGGGCTTCCTGCTCTGTCTTCTCCAGGGCTAGGGTCTTCCTGATGTAGGCGAGGTCGTCAAATGACTGCAGCTCAGGCATCCCGGAACCGAGCATCATTAAGAAGAGGTTGATGAAGAGGTTGGCATGCTGCCGGATTGCCAGGTAAGCTTTGTAACACATTTCCTGGAATCTGTAGAGAAAAAAAAAAGAAAAAGAAAAAAAAAAAAGATAATGAAAAGACAAGTAGAAAAGGCTTGGTGTCATAAGAAAAAAATAGCTTTCAATATAATACCTTGCATTTAAGACACATTTTTTTTTAAATCAAACTATCACTTCATGATGACATTTTTTAAATATTTTGCCAATAATTTATGTGCTAATGAGCCACAGCCCATTGATGTCAAGAGTACTAAGTTGCCTTTACATCAGTCCTTGCATAGCAGTGTCACTGTTCGACACCATCAATTCTAATATGATGCTCAATGCTTGTTCTTTGTGACATCATCTGTTTTCATTACCTCTCAAACTCCCTTGTTTTTGTACACTCTTGGGTTCCTTTACTGATGACAATCAAAAAGTCCTGCGTGAGCACAAAGGGCACTCTTTCCCTCTTGTAGCCAAACTTCTTCTTTTTGTGATCGAGAAAATGCCCAAAGTCAATGTGGAACAGCTGTGAACAAAGACCATAAATTTATTGCCCTCAAGATGTATTTAGATGGACTAAAGATATCACAAACAAAAGGCTCCATTGACTTACTTTTCGTGAGAAAATGAATAGAATAAAACAAGTCAAATGACAGCCTTACCTGTCCATCATCTTTGACCATTATGTTGCTATTGTGTCTGTCGCCTATCCCCAAGATAAATGTGGCTACACAGTAGCCTGCACATGAACGTGTAAACAGATCTATGGCCTGATCATACCTGTAATAAATAACAAACAAGTAACAAAAGTAAAAAAAAAAAAAAACCACAGAAATACCCACTCTGTAGATCACTGTTTATGACACTTACATTTCTCCCTTGTTCTTGTCTTTTAGCCATTGATGCAGCGTGTGACTGTTGAACTGCAGCGCCCCCTTCAGGCCTCCTTTACACTGAATTTGCATGATTGTGTGAGAGTTCCTCACCACCTCGATCAATCCCACACAGTCACCGATTGAGAGGCAACCATAGGGCAGCATTCTGTGACAGGAAGTGCCAACAGTTAAGAATTTATAGAGGGGAGTGTTGAGGCTGAGGGTAACACACCTGGGGTGACTGACAGGGTATTGCCTCTGGGCTTCGTTCAAGCACAGAATGTACAACATGAAAAAGAGGCGCATCATTAATGACTACCTGCATCGTCACTGTCATGGTGAAGGCGGATGCCTACCTGAGATCAAGGCCTTGGTTCTGCCAGATGTTCTCCATTATCCTAATTATCTGCAGCGTCAGCATGTCCTGCCTAAGATCTGCGGGGGCGAAAAAGAGAAGAGGGAGTTGGGGAAACGGCGCGGTGAACGCTATCTGCTTAGCGGCTCTTTGATCAATGTCTGAGAGGTATTGTGCTGCGGTGCTGTCAAAGTCAGTTCTGTCATGGATGGTGCAATGAGCAGCCAGGGCAAAAATGAGTTTTAAATAACATTTCATGTTTTCTATAAACTCTGCGTAAAGGAGCATGGAGAGGCAGTTGTTGTTGCACCACGATATGCCCTGAAGGCTAAGGTTGAAATTTACTGCAATGCTCAGCAGGAGCGACTCCGTATGTGTGAGAGACATTAAAAGACAAGGATAGGCAGTAAACAGAGAAGCTAAGAAGGGTATGGAGGGAGAGAGAGATTGTGAAGAAGGGTCAGAATATAGAAACTAAACTCACCATCCCCATTTTTAAAGATGATTTCATTGTTCTGGAAGAGCAGCTCCGACATCATATCTGGATTTTCCCAGTTAAGCCATAAAGGTCGTTTGGCTGATGACATCATCCTGCATTCCTCCAGACTAAAGTAGACAGTAGGATAAAACAAATACACACTTTTAATGTTATCTAGAAACTCTGCACCATTTTATTACCAACTGAATATGTAGATGTACAGGCAGACTGAAGGTTTTTAATTGGGTACTTCTGCTAATTCACTGTACTATTAATGAGATATGTATTGCACGCATTGCAGTAAAAAATGATACAACCACCATTGTTTTTTTCCCAATTTCTTGTTTGCTGTTTATATTTGTTTGAACAAACCGTAAAAATGAACAAGAAATTGAAGAAAACAAAAGGGTGGCCAATTTTTTTTAGAAATTTATATAAATACATATATACGTACATA
Organism: Paraplagusia blochii; assembly: GCA_016785265.1. Classification (NCBI taxonomy): domain Eukaryota; kingdom Metazoa; phylum Chordata; class Actinopteri; order Pleuronectiformes; family Cynoglossidae; genus Paraplagusia; species Paraplagusia blochii. The sequence goes on from JAFBJS010020400.1 coordinate 6,509, forward strand.
TATGTATATATACATATATATGAGAGAAAAAGCTGTAAAATCTTACATATATACATACATACACACAAACACGCACATATATACATCTGTGTGTGTGTATCTATATATATCTATCTATATATATATACATATACATGTATATATACATATACATATATAGATAGATATATATATATATAGAGATAGAGATAGAGAGATATATAGATATATATATATAGATATATAGATATACTGTATATAGATACACACACACACAGAAAAAAGGTTTTACAGCTTTTTCCCTGACCAGACAGACAGAAGAAACACCTGCTGTCAAAATAAATATTAAATGACACTCAATTGAGAGCAGGCAGTGAGATAGGAGAGTGATGATGTACCGCAGGTTTCCCAGCTGATGAGCAGGATTCAGCGGGGAGGTGAAGCTCTGGAGTGCATCCATGTAGTCAGGCCTTCTCATCTGCTCCACCAGAAACTTCATTTGAACCTTAAGAGGAGATACGACAGAAGAATAAATCAGCCTTTCTAATTAACAGCCTCGCCTGTGGCCGCCTGCTCTCCCATTTCATTTATAGTCAGTGTTGTAATAAATAGATTATTTCTTCAACATCAATAGCATTTAGGATCTCTGATGTTTTTCCAACATGCTGGGCATGGTGCAGCAGGCTCACCCCTACAGATACACAACAGGCTGAATTGCTTTCTGAAGCAAACACAGCATCACTTATTAAAAAGCTGCTGCCAGGAGTAGCAGTGATTTTTTTTTTTTAACACCACTGCCTACATAATAGTGGAAAGAACAGGGAGGACTGTAACTGGTACCAAAGAGAATTTAGATAAAACAGACAAATGACTAGCTTTGTTTCTTACAGTAATAAATGATAAAACAGAGCAGAAAAATTAAGATTTATAAAACACATTATAAATAAAAAATAATTGAAATATTTGAAGGGACAGTTTTAACTTAAAACTGGAAAAAAAAAATCCTCTAGTTTATTTAGTCAAGGATTACATCATTGTGCTTCCGCTGCAAAATATGAAAGTGATGAAACAAGAATATGTCAATGTATATCATGTGCTCCTGTCAGTCTGAGTGCAAGGTAATTAAGTCTAACAAGTACGGCACAGTGAGGTTACACATTTCCACCCACACAAAGGTCAGTTCAGATCCGGCATTTGATTGAGGCTTATGTCAAGAACTAACCAACACTGACAGCTGGTATAGCAGTGTGAGTTGTTTGTCTAATCATTAAAGAAGGAAACAAAAGTTCTAAAAATCATTGTGTCAATATTATAATAAAACCTTATTTATTTCTTTTTTTATTACTTTTCCACTGTGCTTATGAGTACACTGTGGTCTAATTTCCCCCATCTTATTCGTTCTCTTGTTCCAACTCCTGTTCCTTTCTGCATAGGACAGCTGAAAGGACCTAATCATGTCTTCAGAAAGAACTGCTCAATAGCAAGAGAGGACAGCATTGATTCAACATTTTATGATGAAAGCTCTCAGTCTGTTCACTCCCTCACTGTGCACTACTCTCACTCACTTTTCATAGCTGTTCATACATGGATGCCAGGAGAAACTTGGAGTTGAATTTTCTGGACCAAAAACTTTGGTTGGAGACAAGAAATCCAATCAACTAGATATGACTCTCAAGTGCTGGGTTTTAAGAAGCTGATTAAAACTGACTATTGAAAACAAAAGTGTCATACTCGGAACTGTGTACACCTTCAGGTATTTAAATTTTTCTTGTATTCAATAAAAATGTACGAAAAAAAAAAACAAAAGATTTCTCAACCAAGCCCAACTTTTGTAGAAGTTCTGAGCCATCTGGGGAAATTTATTAAAGGATTTAAATGAACACAATTTAATTTAAATTATAGCCCGTTGCTCTGGGTGAATAAGTTGAACTGAGTCTTGCAACAGTGTCTTTGGCCCCGGGAATCCACACCTAGAGTTGCGCAATGCTAAGAATAACTGGAATTTATGGGAATAAAGGAAAAATTTACATAAATTATGCCTGGTCCTGAACAGGAAACTGAAATATAGTTGGGTAGAATATATTGCAGCATAATCCTGGCTAAAACAACCAGAATTATTGTGCACGCCTTTAGGCCACTATTTTGAGCAAAAAGCATAAAACAATTGACACCACACAGTTAACAGTAGTAATACTGTTTATCTTACAAAATAAAAATATATTCATAGAGCACTTTAAATTTCTAGTACTTTTTTCAGGGAGCAGTCATTAAGTTGAGGCAGATAAATACCCCTTAATAAAATTAATTTCTCAAGTGCACACAGCCTATAATTATCTGCTACCCGACCAGTATACAAGGTTAGAATCTGTATCAATGAAAGTAATAGCCAGAAGGGGCCAGAAGCAAACATTATTTCTCCACGGCCCGGCACCAATTCACCCACGGACTGCTACCAGTCACCGGCCATGTGGTCCCCAACCACTGGGCACTGTACAATATCAATCCTCTCCCCGTGTTAGTTAGTGTTAGTAATGTTGTGTTTTAATTGCATTATTTTACATGGATGTTTGCATATGACTAAACAAAAATGATTTAGTTTTGTCTTTGAATATTATTAGAATTCTCTTTATATTCCTTTGCTTAACTTCCCATTAAATTTCCAGAATTTTTGCGGATAATCAGGATTGGAGTTTGACTGAGTAACAGCTCACCTTGCAAAATTTTGCTTTACATTCAATAGGTCAATGAGCAAATATAAAATATAAAATCCTAAAAATAAACATATTTGACAATAGTCATGGACCAACTTGCCCAAATCTTTTGATTTGTTGTTTCTAATCTGCAGCCATGCAGATGTAGTCATCAGCCAGAAGTGCTTACCTCCGTTAGTGTCAGCTTTTTCATCCATAGAGGATAATAAAAGAAAGCCTATATCAGCACCACTATATCTATCAATCAAAATAGACCCATTCAAGTAGATATTTTAAATAAATAAGACCTGTAGGACCATTGCAGCAGGATAATAATTTCTTCATGTAAAGTATCTTCTTGTACAGATAAAGTATATTTAGCTCCTGGGAAACTGAAGGCAACTGTCCAAACTTTTATCACTCCACTTTATGGTTGCACCTGTGAGGCCAGATTGTCCAGATGTTGTCAGGATTAAACTCAACAATTCGGTGGATCACAGTTAACAGTGAGCGGCTGTTAAATTACCTTCTGTGCCTCATCTTTTTTCTCCTGTTTGAGCAGTTCAGTGAGATTGATGAGTTTCTCCATGGCTTCCACCTGTCTGCTCAGGTGTTTCAGATACATGCCGCAGGCCCTGCAGTAGGACTCCAGCAACAGGCCGAACCGCTGGCTCACTGTCTTGTTGTGCATCTCTGACCTGTAGGCACAGAAGAAGAAAAAAAAAAAAAAAAGGTATCAGGTAATTTAAGACCAGATGGAAACCAAGCCTCTATTTACTCCACATATGGCACAAAGGGACATTTAAAAAGTTTCTTTCTGGAAAAATAAGGAAAGGAAAAACTTACTTGAGATGCCAGAAGAAGAAGTGTCCTATCCTCTGATTGGTTAATGCCTTTTTTAGCAGGAAGCGTGCAAGTGGGTTATCAAGGTACTGCTCATACTTCAGAACCTAGACATAGCAAATATAACATATACAACATTGTTATGTTTACCTTCTTGCACTTAAATCAGCTAAAATATTACAGGGAAGCCAATTTAATATGAAACACACCTGAACTAGCTGAATGAGGTACTGAGAAAGTTTGTCATCCGTCAGATATTTCTCAAGGCACTTCACAGCAAACTCTCTGATCATGGGGTCAGGGAAGTTACAGTCCAGCAACTCCATGGCTTGTTCAGGCCTGATCGCCGGCCAGTCCTTCAGAAGGCAATACATCTGAAGAAAATTATAGAAAATTATAATTACTAGGGAGCCGAGTAACTTTCCATTCTTGGCCATGCATGTTAAATGTGAGGAGCATCATGAAGAGAAACCTGAGCTTACCTGTGCAACCTCATCTCTGGAGTTCCATTTCACAGCAAGGAGAATCTTCGGAAGAATCTCCGGCATGTTCAGACAATCTTGTCTAGAAAATGTGAGGGAAACAAGAAAACAAATCAAAAAAGAAAAAAAAAAAACAGATTATTCGGACACCAAATTGCATCTATTGTACGTGATGTGACTAAACACTGAAACATACAATTAATGCGTTCAGCATTTGTCTGTACTCCTATCTTAGGCACAGAAAGTTCTTGGTTTGACCCCACCCCATAGGCACCACATAATTAATAAATGGCACCTGAGAGTCTCGTGTGTAAATTCATTTTCTTTCATATTTAATATATTACAGTCAATAACTCAATCCAAGAACATAATGGAATGGTTCGTTACAGCCCAGAGCTAACAGTTAATATACTCTGTAAATACTGGTCGGACTGGTGGTGTTCTTTAATATACTTCATTTATTGATGGATTACACAGAGGTTTATTAAGTTTCTCTTCTTATCCTGTTTTATATTTGGTTGTTAAAAATAACTTGCAGTTTTTAAGTTGATTTACATAGTAAATTTGAGTCAATTGAATAGAAGGTTGAGATGATGTTGTGATGCTGAGTGATGCACATGTCACACCGGTGTAGTTAGTTCAGAATTTTTTTTTCTCCTTTCACCTTTCCAAACTTAAGGATATTTCGCACAGACAAATCTGCCAAAATCATTTTAATAATAGATTTTTTTCCCCTTTTGCAGTTTTTTGGGTCAATTAGAATCAAAGTGTCTGTCACAAAAAAAAACGCCCCTAATATATCAGTGTTTCTCCTATGTTGATTAAACATGAAAGATTCCCTAAGTTAAAGCCTTTGGCTAAACATCTATATTTTTCTGAATCCATTCGCAATAGTTCTTCTGTATTGATTCTACCTTCCCTTACTGTACTGCTGGGTTTGTTTATTGATCTGCGCCCCAAAACATAATATTGAGCACGGTCTTTGTGATGAATAATAGAGTAAGCTGAAAATAAACAACTAAGTCACTGTAAATATCCAACTCAAAGGGAGAACTCAAACATTCATATGGCTTCAAACAACTTAAATAATTGATTACAGTCTGACCTGTGCCTCCAAAGGAAGTCTTTTTCCTGCTCAGTGATTTCAGACAGTGGGTCTCGGTTGCACACCTGCCGTAGCTGCTCATTGTCACCATCAGTCAGCGGGTTGTCCCGTGCCAGCCTGTTACTCTGTGGAAACCATTTACAACGAAGATGGACAAAACATGTACCAATTTTAGCTGTTTGCGCAATTACAATGGTGTGTATTTCTTCTCTGACCACGCCATAGTTGATAGCTATCTAATCGTATTAAATATACATCTGATACAATTATGAATTGTACTATAGCAGATACCCAATATAATCAAACTTGACTTATAACAGTAACAGTTCTTTCTTCTTTTTGCTGAATAAAAAGCAATATATACAGGCAGTACCGCAGTCGGGAAAAAAAAGAAATAAAACCACATCGTCTCACCAAACCCGTGTGGCAGTAATTAAAGCCAAGTTCTCTCGATATATTCCAATTTGCGTGATCTTCAATGGTGGCCATATCCGGGAACTTGACAGGACAACTGAAATGGTCGAACTCCAGCTCGAGACATGGGGTTTCCTGCAGTTTTACAAGGTTGGAGAGGAAAGGCTCAATCAAGTTGAGTGTTTTTATATTGTTAAACCTGAACATCTGACTTCTTCTCTAAATCCAAATCTATCTCTCAATAATTTTTTATTTACTTATATCTTCTTCTTTCGGCTCGCGAGTCAACTTTTTTCTCGCATCATTGATTTGGCCAATGTTTTTTCAGCAAATGCCCTTTATTTACTTAGACCAAACATGGAAAAAAATATATATAATGCTGTTGTTCTTCTTCAATGTTTGTTTTTTTTACAAATGAATATGTAAGAGTTATGTTTATGGAACATGGCTATAACCATGATCATAAGTTACCTAAAAATGCAAAACATTGATCGCAAAAAACCTTGTCCCTTCTTTTTCTTTAACCAAATACAAAACATGGAAGATAAAGTAATAAAACCTCTGTGTTGGCCCCCACCTAATCCATCAATGAATTAGCCTCTTTGAGTATTTTTAATTTGCAAGCAGTGGCATGGTTTACCATGTGACCATGCTAGACCAATCCATCAGCTGATTGATGACAACAGGCTAACAATGTGATTGCCTCCATGGTTTAAGTTAACATCACCGATTCAGAGGAATTCTCTAAAAAGTCTTCTACAGTGAACAATATGGATTCTAAACAGTGAATTATTTGTTTGCTGGAATTCCTGAAAACAAAGATTTATGACAAACTACGCCACTTATACTGACTAATCTAGAGAACTTGTAATAAAAGCTTTCCTGTGTGCAATCTTCAGATAGTGATTTGATGATGTGTGACGATTTAAAACACTTTATTTGGCATAACAAACCAAATCCTCAGTTTGATCTCCTACACTGAAGAACCTCATCTGTTGCCCATTGTTTTCGCAAATGTGACAAACGTCAATCACCGTAACCACAAGATCATTCCATCTACCGACATCCGTGTCTCCCTGTAAATAACAATGGCTGCAACAGGAACCTTCACTGCTAACCTTGTTGGGGTTTGAGCCCGTGACTGCAATGGGGTTGAGAAGATCCTCCAGGCCGTGTGGAACAGGCCACAGGTTCAGAGCCATCTTTCCTGCCACAAGAGTGTGTGTATAGTCAAACATGTTGATGTTGCCCCAAGCCAGAGGACAATGCTCCTGCAGGAAAATACAATCAAGTTGAGAGAAATGAGAATTTGGGAAAGAAAAAAAAAAAAAAGACAAAATATGGTGGAAGGAATTTAAATCATATATATTCATCAACACATATATATATATATACACATATATATATATATATATAAATATATATATATATACACATATATAAAAAAGTTTCTACATATATGTATATAAATATATGCATCTACAGTAAGAAAGAGAGAGAGAGAGGGTCCATGTACAGTGCCCACCTCTTTTGCTCCCTTCCTCCCTCCCTTCACGGAGCAGATGGAGAGGCAGAGTCGTGCAGCCCGCGGTATGTCTAGAATGTACATGTCGTAGTTAAGCCATTCATTCCACCTGTTAATAAACACAGAGACAGTTACTGCCATAATCAATACAGTAATTGATGTGCACCAATGAGAAAAAAAAAAAGAAAATCCAACTATTCTTACCGGGGATTTGAGCAGGGAACTCTCTGGGTGTTGACATTATCACACAACTGCTCTCCACCATGGTATATACCTGTCCTGACGTAGATCTAGAATGGTCAAAAATGAAAACATATTTGTTTTAAAACTAATTTAAACAAACAATTTGGGTCACTGTTTGAATATGTTTCCACACTGAGCTATTTTAATTTATAAGAATATTTGTGATTCAATACAACAGCAACGAGGGGGGTTTTCTTCACCTTGTCAATGTCTCTGATGTTGACATTTACATATGTGGCACATAGTATCTTGATCCTTAATGTTCCGTTGATGGACCACAGAGGCTTAGTGGCCGTTTCTCCATTCATGTACGGCGTTGCTGTTGATATTCGTCTTGCATATGACGGCATAGTGAAGTTGTCCATTGGCAACTGAGAGTACAGGCTGTCCTTTGACATGAGCATCAGGTTGGGCATCCGTCCCAGCATTATACAACTACGCACATACTGTGAAGACAAAGTGATAATTTTTGAAGACGTTCACTTCCTCTTGATTATCAGAGCTGAACACGAATAGACTGAAATTAACTAGTTTAGTAATATTGTATTTATATATTACAGATGCACTGGATATATATATATATCATCTCGTAACTTATCAGCACATTTCCAGGCAGCACATGTTCTCATCACTTTAATTGCATGACATGTCAGGTCAGTTTGATATGACAGATAATTTGATGTGAAGTGGATCTATCTATCCTCTTATTACAACAGCCCCACATACAGCTGCAGCTATGAATTAATGAGATTACCTTGTACTGACTCAGAGGGTATTTCTCCAGTAAGTACTCGTCACAGCCACAAACTTTGAGGATGTATTTTCCCTGATACTCCTGCACACACATCTTCAGCTGCTCCTGGGAGAGCAGCATACTCCTCGTCTTCTTACGGATGGCTTCCGCGATCACCTGCTCTGGTACGTAGTCGTGGTTGATCTTCAAGGTGTATTTTTGTTTGTCATTGCTCGGTGATACGATGACCCATATGACAACAATGATCTGACCTGTAAAATAGATAATAATACATTATCGGGTGATATCATTTTGCAGTGAAACCCTCTGATAGAGGAGAAAAAAGTGAAAATGAATCACAAAAAAGTGCTCCGGCTCATGTAGGAATGTTTCTTCCACTGCAGGAGTTCTTACCTTTATCGAGTTTGTTGTAGATATGTTTAGGAAGTTCAACTGAAGACTCAACATTTGGAGGGTAGACATACAGAGCTCGACTGTGTGGTGCGTTACTGTCTCTGAGGTCAACAGCTTCTTTGCAAACATTTAAAATGTTCCTTCTGAAGTCCTGCACTTCCGAATCTTTCACTACATCAAACTCACAAATGGGCATTCCAATTGCAAAACCTGCAAAGAACAAATGATGAAAATGAAAATTAACTGGTAGGTCTGAACTTCCCTGAGCATTTGAAATGCAAACAAGCTTGAAAAAACAAGCAACTGCAGGACAGGTTAAAATCATCAATCACTAACTTTAACAATCCTAGCTTTTTAAACTTCACTAATACACTTAAGTAAATTAAAAAATTGTCATCTCCAGGTACCTCCAAATCAAGGTATCAATTGTGAAGGGGAAAGAAAATACTGCATCTTCACTTTCTACAAAAAAAATCTACACGTCATAAAAAACAGAAAAAAAAGTTTCTGTGATGTGTATACAGCCAAACCCAGTGCCTCAAAATTAGGTTTAGGTGCACAACATGCAGAGAAAGATCTCTGACATTTTATTTATTCTATGTGACTATAGAGCAGAAAATACATAGTTACATTTAGAAAAAACAACAATGATTAAGACTTTAAGTCCAAATCTAATAGTTACTTATATGTGTTGCGTTTGTAAGGGAGACACTGAAGTGGATTTTGGTACAAAAGGCAATAAATAGAGACCAAATTGAAAGAAGGATAAATAATTATTTGTGTTTTCTGTGTAAATGACTTTGTAGGTCATTCTTTTTATCAACAAGGTGTTTTGTAATCATACCTATCTCACGGTTGAGAATTTTCTCTTCTCTGTTGCCCACTGGCTCAATGACTTTGAGGAACGCTTGAAAGAGTCTAAGATCACACAGTCTCCGGGTCTCGTCATAAAACTCTTCCCGCTCTGCCTCTTGAGTGACACTGACAAAGATGTAGGAGCTCTCCTCTTGCAGCAGATTGTACAACGGGTATTTCCTGGCCTCTTTGAAAAGCTCATGCTTGACAGTGATCAGTGTAGCTTCCCGGAGGCACTCCAATGTCAGAATCATGCCATTTGGCAGGAGACAGTCCACTAGGATGCTGGGGGGCATCAAGTGCATCCCCCATAGTTCTCCCGAGGAGGGCCTGGGAGGCATGGTTGTGCCAGCAAATGGTCTTCGTTTGCAGGATGGTAATTATCAGATGAGCTATGTAAACTCACTGTGAAAGAGAAGGAAACAAATGCATTAAGACATTGAAAAATAATAGCAAATATCTTTGAGCAATAATGAAATAATTAGCAAATAACTTTGTAAAACTCAAATACTAAATAACGAATCTGCATCTGTAGCAAGTGCGTGATACATGATGCACTTTGTATCTGTACAATGTATCTAATTATGGAGCAGCTTATTGATTTGGTGCTTAACCTTGTTTTTATTATTATTGTTTTACTATAGAACCAAAGTAAATGAAAGAACATTTGGATTTTTATTTTAACTTGCTCAAATTAACGTCTTAAGGACTATGTTGCTAATCTATGTAAAATGTTTTTATATTATTGCAGGGTATTCTTCAGGAATTAACTTCTGTAGTGAACAAAAAGACATGGCAGATGATGCCTGATATGTTTCCTTTCAAAATTTAAAACCATGAGAAGTAGTTGACAGGGTAACTACTAACTGGGATAATATATTAAATTATCAGTTCAGAATGTTGTCAATGTGTCTAAAAAAAATATGTCATGAGAAATCGGACAACTGCAAGACGTAAATTTATCAAACGTTTGCTATTGACATATACTAGCAATTCCTTAATACAGCTTCCTATGTCCAAAACTCTTATCAATTATACGTGCAAAACCAGTCATTTTCTTATTATGAAAACAACATTTTACTTAATGGCAAGATGCTGTTTCACAAAAAAATCTTCTTAGTTTTGCCTTGTCCTGGTGGTTTAATCAGCCCAGAACAAATTCAGAGAGGAATAAACCAGAAAATATATATTTTTAATTTATGACAACAAATGCATGAAAACTATCAGAGGCAATCAAAACATCTTAGATGTCACCTTAAGCAAACAGGTGGTAACCGTTGTCAAATGAAATTAATTTATGAAATATGTCAATAGACTCATTGGCTTAAAACCCACGAAATTGGACTACTACAAGACGTAAATTTATCAACTAAATCAACTGGTTACTATTGACATACACTAGCAATTCCTTAAAGCAGCGTCCAAAACTCTTACTAAATATATGTGTGTAAAACCATTATTTAATTATTATGAAAACAGCATTTTACTAAATGGCGTGCTGCGAGATGATGTTGCAAAACAACCTACTTAGTATCGCCTTGTCTTTATGGTTTAATCAGCCGGTTTGACAGATAAAACAAATTCAGAAAAATAAACAAGAATATACGTTTTTAAAGTTAAGACAACAGATACATGAAAACTGTTAGATGCAAACAAAACATCTTAGATGTCACCTTAAGCAACTAGGTGGTAACCGTTGTCAAGTGAAATTAATTTCTGAAATATGTCAACAAACTCGTTGGCTTAAAACTTACACCCACGCTCACTTTGGTGTGGCTAAGGCTTAGCTTCTGGCCTGTCATTTCGGCGAGTTTCACTGCTAACGGTGCTAATGCGTTCTGCTGTTGTTTTGGCGGTAGCCAGTAGCACGCGATGCTAGCCCTGATAACTGGACAGATCAATGTCATTTTACAATTAAAAAGGCGACACGCTCTCATTGTCTAGTTAATGCAACGATACAAGCTTAAAACAAATATAAAGCCAAAGTTTCCCATGAAGAGGCCAAGTGATGCTTATTGTTAACAGCAAGAAAAAAACAAAGGACAAAAACAGACACGAAAAAAACAAACAGCTACCTCTGTCGGACAGCTACCGCTACCCGGTTAGCTTTCGTCAGCATCGGCTATAGCTCTGGACGTGCCGACCGAGCCCGTCCTGGAAGTCTCACCACCCAGCAGTCATAGTAGCTCTGAGTGGTATACAAACGGCGTTGTTCCAGTGAATAAACAAACCCCTAGCTCCCACATGTGCTGTTAATAAAGTCTGGTATAATAAGTAAATAATACTTTGAAATGTTCTTCATCGTGTCTCTAAAAAAGTAGACTCCAGTGTTCTGTGTTAGCGCGTTAGCTGCAGTTAGCCTGTTCCAAGAATGCTAACATGCTCGTCGCTGACGCTCGTGATGGGTTGCCAGATTGGTGGATATTCCGGAATAGATGACTGCGCAAGTGATTAGTGTTGGAGACATATGTAAGACTATGCGATAATATTAAATATATTTATAACCATTACGGTAACACATAATAACCAACAGGATTACTTGCCTTAGCATCCAATTAGTATTACTAAACTATTTGGAGTTCATCATTTTCAGGAAAAATATTGGCAACACAACACCTCCCTCCCGCCGAGTAAAGATTGGCGTAAACTGCTGGACAGGAAGCGGCTGTCATGAGCTTCTCCAGAAGTTCCAGCTGATCTCGGAGGCATTAAATTGTGTTTTCATCTTACTGGCAATCAGCGTGCAGAACCGAGTAGATAACCCTCAAGGATAAAGATGAACTCTTCTTTTGCTTCGTCTTAAGGGTTTAACGTTTAAACACAGCTAAACTGCGTGTTTTTGTACAACAAACATAAAAACCCCTTTAATCATATCATAAAATACAAAAAGTAACATCACTAATGCAAATGTATTTATTATCACAATCAGCAGCTACATTTTGCAGGACAAATTGTAAGGTCATAATTAAAGCTGATTTGACATTTTAGCAATCATAACAAAAACTGATATAATTATCTAACAATTTTTGCAAATTTGCAGTTTTTTACACATTGTTAAGGTCATTGACATATGGCATTAAGTCATAGTGTTTTTACTCTGACTATTTGTTTAAATAGCAATGGACAGTGGCAGTATCATACCCATACTACAAACCTACCTTGTGTGCTATCAATTAGTTCTTTTCTGGACAATTTGACTAAACTTAAGCCATGCCTTAGCTAAACTTTGTCTGTTTTAAAAATGGACTTATTTAATTTCTGATTAGACATTTGTGCTGTGTTTTTGGTTAATGTCAAAATATATGGTTGGTTATTTTTGCAGCATTTATTTCAAGCTATTTATGCTATTCTTATGCACTGGGTTTGTTGATTCAAATATGCACATTGGTAACATCATATCAATATTAACTTTTTTCATCAATGCACTGTACAAAATTAATCAGATTGAATAAAAACTCTTATTAACACATTTTCCAATAGATAATCATTTTTATAAAACTTTACAAGAATTAAGAACCAAAAAATCTGTTTACATGTCTGAAACATTTTTTTGAGATTTGTAAACAGTCACATCCTCCTCATCTGTCTCCAGATCTGGACAGCTTTTTGTTTCAGCTGTACAGACATGTGTGTCCATCACCAAACCAACAATGGTTTGTCTAGGGCGCATAATTCACCTCTTGATTTTCCCTATTTCTTCACAGAGCCTAGAAAGGTATTGCGTCAGCTTCACCATCACAATGATGAGGGCCCCTCCTGTGATCATGCAGGACGGCCAGAGCAGCGAGTGAAAGACGACGCTGTGGTCATACAGTCGGGTCAGGAGAACTGCCTCGTGCTGCTCACTCGGGTCATAATAACATTGGATCTGCTGGTTTACTTTTAGATGCTCTGAAATGTTCATGATCATAGTGTGCATTACCATGCTGTCCCTCTGGCATCTGGGCACGTAAAAACACTGAAAGGACAACAGTAATGTTATTTCACACATAGCTGTCTTATGCCTTTATTACAAACATGTTGCCTTAAGTAGCTCAGTAAAAAACTGATGGACTCTTAGCTAATAAATAACAATAAGTGCAATTATTGCTGGATTTATTTTCCAATTCTTACTTTATTATATACATATATATACACTATATATATATATACACACACATATATATATATATTATTTTAGTGACTTTAGTCACTATAGGCTGTTTCGGCTCTTTATGATAAACCAGTTTAGGAACAAAATATACAAATATACATTATGTGCCACTAAATATACAATAGTAGCCCTATATAGACGTTGTTTTTTATAAATAAAGCAATCCATTGAGATACCAGTAACCTGATACACAAGGATTTTACCATTATAGCAAGCCAGCAAGGTAAATTTGCTATTGAGATACAAGTCAATACCTCAGTTTCAAGCATGCATGCCATCAAATTTATGTACATAAGCGTAGTTCAGTTCAATAATCTCGTTACCCTCCAAACCTCTTCCTTTGTCTTCATGCAACTTTATGCTAAAGTTTTCCACTATCCTCGAAGGTAACAAATCATAATAATATATCCCTCTTTATACTTTTTGTAATAACTGTACAATCATAATTAAACTACTTTTATTATTTTGTATATGTTTATTATCATTGTTATTGTTTCAAGTGTTTTTAAAGCGAACTACTCGTAATTAAACCACATTTATTTTATAGTCAAAATCACTGTGTGTTTTCTCTGGTTGTACAGATCGCCTGAACATTTTGGCAATTCATTAATTCATTCATTTATCTTTGCCTGCCTATCCATTGCTGAGTTGCAGGGGCAACAGTCTCCATGACTGCCACCCAAAACACACTGCACCGTATTGTGAGTGGTGAACCCACTCGAAGTTATGTGGGGAAGGTGCTATGTTCAAGGCACCTCTGGCAGCTGGTGGATTCAAACCTGAAACCTTGTGGACTCTCTTTCTTCAGCACTAGTCCACTGTTATTTGCCATTTAAACCAAGGTCTATTTCTGGTAACAGTTACAAATTATGTAACTATTTTAATATCAAGAAAACTGTCAAAAAAATGGTAGTTATTCCCAACCAGGACAAAGTTCTAAGCCCTATTTCTACTTTTTTTGCCCAATAAGACCTGGTCCAACTGGTCCAACATTACCAGACAAACAACCGACCGAGAAGCTTCAGCCAACATTTGAATGGTTCAGTAAATCCTTGTATTTTCCCACCAGCAACATAACTCACTTCAGAGCTGGCGTCCTGGGTCTCCTCGTTGTGAGATAAACGACAGAGGCGGCCTGTGTTGTTGACGCTCACATAGACCTGCAGACAAGGGTATTTGGAGATTCTCCAGCAGTCTGACCCACAGTTGTATGTACAGTTCATGTCTGCTGTGACTGTGGCGTTGTGCACGACACAAACACCCTCCTCTGTCCAAACACTGCATTGTAATATAATAGAAGTCGGTTATAATGCAAAAAAACAAAACAACTTTTGGCCGATCTCACAGACTGAAATCAACTCTGTTTGAGCAGCAATTTGTGCCTGGAAATCTGGCCTCATAAAGCATTTATTTATAGCAATTTTCAGCCTGAGTGGGCCCTGCAGCAGTTTGTCAACAAGCACAACTGATGAATAAAACATGCTATAAACGGAAAAATCAAAGTTAACTGCACTGTAATGTCTTAAAAATGGAATGCAGATGTACCTGTCTGCGTAGGAGCGTAATATAGTTATCCCCAGCACAAAGTACATCATGACAGATGCCAGGATCATTCCAAGACCAAGGAGAATAGCTCGATCCTCACCAGGCTTTAGAGCTGTTACTGTCTTCTTCTTGTCCAATAAATCTACCTCACGAAACTTCTGGTAGATTGATCTATTGCTGTAAAAAAAAAAAACAACAACCAACCAAACAGAAAAGATCACCATAAAGCTCATAGAAAAGCCAGGACTATGCAAATCACTTGACAGAATCATTCATCCTGAAACGATATAAAGTTGTTACCTCCTTTCATTCCCTCTGGCTGACCCGCCTGTGTTTCTGGCACCTGCCACAAAGAACATCCTTCTTTGTGATCGACGACCAACTGTGCTCGCTGAAGCTGAACGGAAGGACTGTTGAAAAGACCTGTGGAGGATCAAGAGGCAGTTTTATATTTAGATGTCATGCAACATAGGGATTGTCACACTGAAATTAACTTTTACTGCCAGGATCTAACTCACAACAGCCATGGAGAAAAAAAAAAACAAAAAACTCTGTGTTCAGATCAACAAAACATACTCTACCTTTGGTGCATGTCTGCTGTCAAAGTCGATACTCAATATTTTTAGTTTTATACCAAAGAAATAAACATGATGTAACCAACCCGAGTTGTTCAGCGGAAAATACAGAACTGCTGCAACAGCTGGCTACAACAGGAAGCATTCCTGATAGGACGATGCTTACCTTCCCCAGGTAAACATCTCATTTTAAACACAAAAAGAAGGAAACAAAGGGGAAAAACAAGCAAGATGACAGATATCCCTAGATGAACGATGTCAATGCTTATACCATGGAAAAAAAAAAACCTCTACCCGCTATTTTCTGAACTTTTCAGCTGTCAACACAAAGTCATTGGTTCCTCTCCCAACACAAAAACAACACCTCGCCTCGGTGCCTTCTCTCGCCGGCTCTACAGGACATGCCATTTGCAACACACACAAAAAAAAGAAAAAACACAACATTATTCAGTGCTGCACAGGCAGCCCTCAGCTCCACAAACAGCATTAGCCTCGATTCAGATGCAAATCAATGTGGAGCCGAGACAATATGAGTTATTGCTTTTGGCTCTGCCAAGAGCCAGCATCAAGGTGAGGGTCGATACAAACCCACTCCTGGAATTGCCAGGCATTTATTCACAATCACATCTTAAACAAATGTGTTTACATGGTTGGTGTTATAAACCATGTGGGGTTTTTCTACTGCTGTCTGAGCAATGATGTCACTGCGGGGAGTAAATCCAAAACCTTCAAAGACAATGACAATGCGCTACTTCTACTTCCATAATTACTCACGATTTTAATGTTAATAGTGTCACTGATTCTATAGTGATGTAGTTATACTATTTGATACGGTCCGGTTTAGGGGAACAGGGTGATAAAGGATGAGTAGGGACATGCGCATACACACAGAGTGTAACTGATAGTGTAACTCTCTGACAGCAGCAAGTAATTTGCAAGTGATCTCAACTCATTATTTATATATTTTTTTTTTGTTTTTCTTATTTGCACTGATAATTTACAAATTTGATGCCTCAGTCTTGATTGATGGTTTGCAATTGCCTTTGCCACCCAGACAAAAGAAAGACAGACAGAGAGACAGAGAGACAGAGAGACAGACAGACAGGTAGATAGATAGATAGATAGATAGATAGATAGATAGATAGATAGATAGATAGATAGATAGATAGATAGATAGATAGATAGATAGATAGATAGATAGATCTACGCTCTTGTCTATAAAAAATATTTCTATAAAAAATATAATCAGATGTGCTGGAAAAAGATCTTCTGTGTCCTTCTTTAAATCCTGCCAGTATATCAGTGGTGCCTTTAACTAAACAGGAAGTCTTAGTAAATTTTTGGTGTTGCGCTGTTGGGTTTTTTCCTCATTCTATGTATGTGCAATGGCTCAAAAAAGGTTGGCAAACAACTGTATAACATTGTGACCCTAACAGCCATTTCAAGATCTCCAAGCATCAAAAATCAATCTTCATTTTATTGAATTTCTGAAATCATAATTAGAAGATTGGAAATTTTGGTCATCTTGCTATCTGCAAACCTCCAGTGGTTTATATGTTCAGGCAAAAATTTGGGGTTTTGGTTTGGTTATTTTAACTGGTTTCACTAAATGTTAGCGAGTTCCACTCAGCTTCATCCTTGGTACTTACATTGTAATGGAAAAAAAACTGATGAAGTCTAAAATTGTTCTTTTGCTTAATAAACATTACACACTTGCTTCTTTGGCCATATATATTTGAGATTGCACTTGCATGAGTTTTATGGTAGTGGTATTCTGTTTTTTTGGAATGGTTTGTCTGTTTGAATGATTGATTCTGGCTCCATTTTTAAACTTTTTCAAGAATGTATCTTACTATTTGAAAATGTTCTTTTATCAAGTACAATTTCTCATGAAATAACACGAGTAATCGACACACAATAGTATTACCAATCAAATGTCAGTGGCTTATCTAACTAACACTGGAGTTGAGATTGCGGTAGTAGGAAGAGTCAAACAAGTGTGTTTTACAACACTATTTCCTTGTTGTATTACATTACAGTTTTATTGAAAGCTTCTTATGTCTATCCATAAACCCTGTATGCTAAGCCGCATGCACGTGCAAAACAGAGAGAGACACACTTACGTGAGTTTAAGCCCGTGCTCTGAAAACTTTCCAACTTTTTCTCCAGGGTTAAAACATGCTGACGTTTGGCCCTCAAGTGCTTCAAGTTCCACACATAACTGTATTGATTTCAGCCGAACACGGAGGCACACTTTCAGAAACTCCACTTCATCACGTGGGTTGTAGTTCACAGACGCATACGCGGGCAAAATAGACTTCAAAAGATTTCTAAAGTTGTAAATACAGCGGTGCGCTGTGCGTCATGCTTTCAGGAGGTCAGCAGGTGACTTACAACCTATTAAGTCAAAGGGAATCGACTGTGAGTTTGCCTGCAGTGATTTATGCAGCATGCGGTTCCACTCGGATTTTGTAGCACATTCCAGGCAAGCCTCAGTGGACAGAGGTAAATTTATTAAATGAAACAGCTCAAATAATGTCCCCATAAACACCATGGATATGAATGATATTCCTAAGATGCCGAAGGGCAATGGCAAAAAAAAAAAAAAAAAAAAAACAGAATGAAAACATTTTACTGCTTCTTTCTTGCAATGCTAGCTTTGGATAGCAACAAGCAGAGCTGCTAATCTGTAAATTGCTGTAACATTTAACAGCTATCTGCCACAGTAGCTCATGTAAACAAGGGTAAGTACCTACAGCAAGCGGCAGTCATGGCCTAGAGCTTTATTTTGGAGAGACTAACTTGAGCTGCCAGCACTGGTATTTCATCCAGGTACCTAAGTACATTGATGATGAATGTGTCTCAGGATGTATTTTCAGTCTCGTCATACCGGGAATAATTGCTTCCCTGTCAGATGACTTAAGAAAAGGCTACAGGCTCCGGTGAACGCTACCACACACGGTATTACAAAAGATTAAAAAGGTGCAGGATTAGCTGTATAAAGTGCATGGCTGCATATTTGTGCATTCATTTGAAAAGGTATTAAGCCTCTTTCATACAAGTCACCATCTTGCTGAATAGAAAACAGCATGTGGCTGAATAAATTAATGTAGTTAGGATTCATAAGAGTGTGTCCGGGTGAAAAATTACATCCATTAATTTTCTAAAAATGCACATTGAAGCTGAATTTGAAGAGTCGTGGGTAATTTATGCCCAAATCCACAAATAAGGCATTGCCTGCAGAAAATGCAGTTGAGAGAGCTGATGTTGGTGAGTGAAAAGCAGCAGTAAAAACCACAAATGTTATTGGTAAAGGAGTTTTCAGAAGAAGGAGGAATTAAAACAGAATCAGAAAATCGTCAGATCAAAAGGGTCCATGAAATCTACAAAAAGTGAGGATTATTTCAGACCTGGACAAACTACGACCCAAAGGCCAGATGTGGACCATTAGTCTTTTTAGTCCTGTCCGGAGAAAAATAGTCAAAATTTTACTGCTAATATATATTGCCATTATATTTCTGCTCTTCCCCAACAATGCCAGCATTTCCCAAATACAGAATGAAGAAAAAGATAAAAGATATTTTGCACTTTAGGTTTTACTCATGACTCTTACACACCTGTATCTAAGTATTGCCAAATACTCAATCCATTTGCACATGACACGACCCTCACTTCAACTGTTATTACCCTTTGTGATCAACTGCAAATATAAATGCCTATGACTGGCTTACATGGATGTCCACAAAGAGACAGAAACCCACAAGACAATCAAAATTAAGAAAAGAGAAATCTGAAATTATTTTTGTCAAGGAACTTCTGTTAGGCAACTGGAAATTACATTTTTTAAAACTTTTTCTTATAACTTTAACAAAAAAAGAAACTAACGTCCAGTCTAATAAAACTTAACCTTAATGATCACCTGGATGCCTGAGAATCGAAAATAAGTTTTTGTTTTTTTTTAACTGTAAATTTTTTCTCTTCTAATTATTCAAGAAAAGCAATGGACAGAAAAAAAATAAGAAGATCACGTCTTATGGCAATTAAAAAACAAGTTTCAATAAAGAAATAATGTTGCTAAAAGAGATCCTATGAAAACTACCTGTTATTCAGATTAAATAAAAGATTAAACAAGCTCAAGCGTAATTATCCACATGTCGTGTGTTATGCTCATTTAATCTGTTGTGTCCCCTTTTGTCCCCATGTCTTACCTTTTGTTGCTGGGATTATCCTGACTTCAGTCTCACTTAGGGTTAGTCAGCCACCGTCTCCCCACCATGGTCTGCTGTCCCCGTGAGGGACAGCAGCTGGCTACCTTTTGTTTAAATACTTGTCATACATACATGTCATACCTGTGTTGGTAATCTGAGTTCTCA
>JAFBJS010020464.1:0-20036 GCA_016785265.1 Paraplagusia blochii
GGGACATGTAAACCAACAAAAATACTCATACTTCTCCTTTGGCTTGTCCTCCAACTACCTCCATGTCCTCCCTTAGTGCATCCATCAATCTCCTCTTTGTCTCCTACCTGGTAGCTCCATCTCTAGGATCATTCTTCTACCAACGTGCCTCCACTGTCCCTCCTCTGAACATGTCCAAACCATCTCAATCTGTCTTCTCTAGCTTCTTGTTCTCCAAACCTTCTTGTCTGTGTTGTCCCTCTAATCACCTCATTCCTGATCCTGTCCATCCTTGTCTCTCCTAAGAAGAATCTTTAACTCCTCCACCTCCAGCTCTGTCTTCTGTCTCTAATCCATCCATCATGTCTGGTCTCTCCACCGTCCCTCCACCTTATCTGACTCTCTTCTATCTCAGATCACTCCTAACTCTTTTCTCCAGTTGTTGACAAAAGAAGTAATAAAACATCTGTAGCCCAGACGTCTCCTAATCACTGACTTCTGACCTCATCATTTAACGACCCAGAAAAGAATAAGAAATATGTGAATTAATGAAAGCACTTAACGTTCCATAACTCCACTTCCCAAATCAAGGGTTTTATTCACTTACTTTAATTATGAACCACAGCCCAAAGTTATGACATCTATCAAAATGTCAATAATTACAAGTGGAGGAATGAGGACATAATGGAGTTCAAGTTTGGTGATCAATTCTATTGAAGGAACTGTCATCAGTCTGAACAGCAGTCGTAAAAAAAAAAAAAGAATTCTCAGTGAATGAAGGCAGAGTCGTAATGAGCTGCTGGCTCAGGAAAATAATTAGCTGCGAGAAGGTTTGTTTTCACTGTTGTTCCTCTTAGAGATCATCACGTTCCCAACCAACACCAGGAAAACCGATGAATGTGATTCGTTATGGAGTGGATTAATTATTCATTCTTCATCTTAACGGCCTGTCATTAAACACTGCCAATAGAAAACAACGTCAGTTCAGCAGCTGAAACACACACTTCACTCCCTGCTGTTCATTCAAGGCCCGGTGTGTGGCCCAGAGTTGGGACCGTGGACTGGGACCGGCTTCATGCGGTCCATGACTGCCTTGGAGGAGTCCTCTTCAAATATTGATAAGAATAAAGACAGAAAAAAGTCTACAAGGAGTACCATGAGTCCCCTGGTACACGCTGGTAACGCTGATTAACAAGGATGTGTTGGAATAGAGAACAAGCGACTGAGAACCTCAGGATGAGGCAGAGAGAACGTGCATCTAGACCGAGACAGGCGGGACAGAGGAGACAGGGTGAGAATGTCTTTAAAAAAATTGTCCTCCACCAGGATGGTTATTCCTGATTCTTGCATAAATTTCTAGCGTAAAGTGATCTAGCCATAGGCGTAGCCACTTTTCAGTCAGGCCCGCCCCATCCAATGAGAGGACTGATCAAACTTGGCTATAATACTTTGGGGTTGGCCCACCCTAATTTGATCTGGGCCCACCCACTTTATGGGTTCTGGCTACGCCCCTGGACCTAGCATAAAAATTTTGCGCGACATGTTGCTATATTCACTTTCTTTTGTTTGTGTTTTTCTGGTGAACTGTTCTTCGTAACGGCTTCCGAAAAAAAGACGGACTCGTCCTGTGTTTTTATGTCCAATATCATGTTAGCTACTAATGTTCGGAAGATACGTTCATTTGGTACTGGATTGAAATCAGGGCTTTGAACCGATTCAAGGAGCGAAAACAGGAACCAAAACGTAACATTTAGCTCCTGAACAAAAATGCGTATTTGAAAATAATCTCAACCGGTTCATACCGGTTTTATTTGGTTATTTAAAAATTCATTGTCATTGGTATCTATGGCAGCCGGGGATTTGAACCAGAATGCTTTGCTTATCGGTTCAGAACAGAAACAATAACGTTTCTGGTTTTGGGTTCCACCTTCAGGTCGGACACTTCAGGTCCTGAACCAGTAAGAACAAAAAATATCATTTGTTGAGCTTTTCAGTAAACAAATAACTTTGACTGTGGCCAGAACTGGATTTTTAAAGAACTAAATACAACAAAAATGAACCCGTTACTGATATTTTTCAATAAAAAGAACAAAAGCAAAATTCTGTTCCAAGCAAAATGTCAAAAGCTTCTGCTTTTGTATATAGTTTAAATATAATCATATAATCAATTTAATCATCATTTAGTCATATATATACAGTATATTGTTCCATGTATTATTTATGTACATATTTGAGCCGTCAAACTGTTAATATTCCCACTGTGATTAATGACAGGGCTGCAGTGATGATTTTTCATTATGACATATCAGAACAACGATTAATCATAAATAACAGGATTGATCACAGAACACATTCATTCTCTGTTCTTATTCCAACACCGACGGAACCCTGAACGTTCTTCCTTCCGTTCCTCAGATGCAGAAAACTGTTGTGGATCCATTTATTTGAGTTCATCTTGAAGCTGGTCCAACAGTAAATAACAGGTCAGCACGGCCACTAGGCAGATTCCTTCCTCCTCCTCCTCCTCCTCCTCCTCCTCCTGAAGTCACTGCTGAATTGCCTACAGTGGGAAGAGTATATTAAAAGGACCCGGCGGGCCCCTAATGATCGGCTCTTCGTCAACGTGCAGCTTGCCAGGAAATGTCCCACACTTTAATTAATGATTCCGAAGCTAACGATCAATCCGGGGCGCATGTTAGAGGGATTAAATCCGTCCCCTGAAAATGGAGCTATTTGGACGGTGGACGTGGTAATTGTTGGCATCGCTGACAGCGGAGTTTTTAAAAAAAACCCAGAGAGAAACAATAACAAGCAGGGAGGACGGGAGGACGGAGCGTATGGACGGGCAGGGTTTGTTCTTGTGAGGTGTGAACTATCTTCTGCCTGCTTACTGACTGGAGGCCATCCTTCAGGAGTTCATCATTCATCAGAGTGGGTGATCTCCCCTCGGGCAGGACGGACGTGGATGAAGTCAAACACCTCTGGGTTGGCCTGGAGAGGAGCAGGAGACGTCAGGATGCATTCATCTCAGAAGCTCAGCTGCTGGATTACCTCCTCGCTCATTAGATCCTGAGTTTACAGATGTAGATAAAACCACGGAATCGACCAATCACTGGCTTTCTGGCTTTTTGTTTTTGTCCCCGATGTCAAACGCAGCTGCCTCCGTCCCACTGAGGGACAGGGCTGTGTTTGACGTCAAGTGCTTGTTTCTTTGCTACAGCAGTTGGTCGACACCTGACGCCACAGCACTGGGGTTCACAGAGAGATACGGAGAAACCTCCCTCAGATGTCTTCGCTCGCAGTTGTTTAACATTAAACTGTGGACAACAACTTCACCCAGTTTTGTCAACACGTCTTTGTCAAGTTTTGACCCTTTGATTTAGTCCAATTTTTCTTGGAACGAAACCTGAAGCTAATCAACAGATGTGGATCTGGAACCACCTGACTTTTCTTTACATTAAATGTTAATATAACTTTTAAAGGGCGTGGATTCCGGTCCTTAGATCAGATGAAGAAAGATGTCATGACCATCTTCTACAATGTCTGCCACTACTAGAAGATCACACTTGTGGTTCGATGGTTTGTTTGTCCGTTCTCCCTGGATCTCCATGATTTCTCTCTGGGATTTCCATCATCCTCCCACGGCCCCAAAAAGGAGCTTAATATGGAAAGGGTTCATCGCAAACTCCAGTTCAAGGTCGTTTGTCTCTATATGTGGTGTCTCGATGGCATGGTGGACGTTTTAGGTAGGTCCTCAGTCCCCCATAGTAATACTGACTAGGACTAAGAGGTACACTACCATTCAAAAGTTTAAGGTCACCCAGACAATTTGGAGTTTTCCATGAAAAGTCACATCCATCAGCTTTCAGACCCAATGTGGAAACACACTGTACCATTAGGACACTGGGGGGACAGTTGGACCACAATACACTATGGAGATTTTGTACCAAAAAAAGACATTTGCATCTAGAATATTTATTCATTGTCTTGTACGTCACCGGTTTGGTGCAGCTGGCACCACCCAAATCACATTGCACCATATTGTGAGCCTTCCTGTGGGTGGTGAGCCCACTGGAAGTTATGTGGGACTGGACAGGACTTTGTTGGATTCAAACCTGAAGCCTTAGGGACCCAAGTCCGCTTCTTAGCACACTTAGCCACCACTGCTGACACAGCTAGAATATTCCTTTATCAATGGATAGAATTGATTTCTGATTGGTTCAAAGTTCCCTTGATTGAAAAACAGGTCTTTCCTTCCATTAATAAATTGACCCCAAACTTTTGAACCGTAGACGACGATCTCAGTAGGATCATTTATCATTTTATCATCTTTCATTTTCCAAGGTTTGTCTTAAAACCTTTTGACTTCCTTCTCAAAAATAAAGCAAACCCACTTTTGTTTCCCGTCTTGGAAAAACATCAATTTTCCGTTTGTCGTGGACGAGCAGCCGGAGCAGTAGTGTATGATGACTGTTCTGCTCCGTCTGCCTCGGTACATTAAGTTGACTTTGGCACAGTGAGAGAATCAATAATGGGAAATCTGTGGAGGACTAATAGAGCCATAATCTCCCAGGAGGCAACACCTCCATGACTCACACACAGGGACACTTTGTACAAGGTGAATGTCAAGACCGAGACCATGGAGAGACTGTGCTGGGACAAAATAAAACCTCCTTCAAAACAGCTACCACCCTGTGTGACGCACGTTAGACGTAACAGTTCAACCACAGAGCGGTGACCACAGAACCAGACCAGAACTCATCTGGGTCAGGTCATAGGTAACAAACATTTTCTTTCCTTTTTGTCAACAACAAAAGGTTTATTATGGAATTCTGTTCCTTCTCACCTTGGTCGACTCACTGATCCTGGGCAGCACTTCGGCCTCTGCTTCTCATCAAGTAATCTTCACTCAGACAATCATCTCTGCTCTCACCTGTGTTTCCCCGGCGGTTGCTAGGACAACTGGCCTCTCTTGATAAGCCGTGTATTCATGGTTTGACACTCGGTGACCACTCTGTAGATCACAGTAATGTTGGCGTCAGGAACTCGGTGTGATATTAACAATCACCGTAGTATTGATGACTCTCAGAATGGACGAGCGTTTGGTTTCCATCTCATTGGTTCACTAGTGTTGATCTGTAAAAACCAGGTGGAGCGAAGACTCGTCCGATCGTCCGTTTTTGTCATGTGCTGCTATTGTATTTTCACGACTATAATGTGCACCGTCCTAAAGGCACAGTCTCAGTTTTGTATGCGATTATTATACTTAACACACACATAAGCATCTGATCAAAGGGTTAGGGTTTTATATACTGTACAATCCACGCCCACACTTCTCCCTTTAAAGTTCTCATAGTGTCCTCTACTACATCCGCCTTACAACACATTTTGAAGCGCATTTTGAGGCACGCAGCACATTAAAAAAAAATCTTTTTATGTGTGCCTTATAGTCGTGAAAATACGGTAACTGGACCGCCAAAAGCAGTACCAGTACAAAACTTGGGGGGGCAGTGTTGTGCAGTATTTCTCAACTTCAACCAGAAAGGAACACAAGAAGAAAGACACAATAACAGAATTGTAGAGAGACTGTATTGATGTGTTCAAACCTTTTCCTGTCACTGTGACTGGGGACTCACAAAGAAAAATTTGTGTTTTTTAACAATTTGTTCACATTTTTGCCAACATGTCCAAACATTTAATTTCTGGTTCCGATATTCCTGATTCCTGTTAACGACTCAGAATCCTACATGGGATTTCAGCAAATTTGGTAAAACTCCAGCATAATGTAAATGGATTTTTAATAACAGAGAGAACAAATAGATAAGGCTGCTATGATTATTACAAAATGATGTTAATATTGGGCCAATAATAGTTTTTTTTAATTAAATAATTTTTGCTCTGCAGAAAACCTCTGAAGCGTCTGCAGAAACACATTTTAAAATTCTGATACGTGAGAACAATTGTTGCATTGATCAAAGAAACCAAACAAAAAAACACAAAACACAAAAAGCTTTCCGTCAACTGAAGCACAGAAAACCAAACTCCTTCTCCACAGATAAACAGACTCAGAGGCAGTTGCCGTGTTGTTGCCTCCAGAGCCCAGATACAGTAATGGATTATGACAAGGCCTCTTCTCCACCTGCCTCCGGGGCAGTTAGTCATGTGCGGTTGGAGTCAAGCAAGCCCTCTCAGGGACCCTTCTACTCTGAAGCATGCTCTGTCAGCTGCCTCATACCCCCGCCCACCCTACCCCATCCACAACGCTCTCTTCTCCACCCTGTGTGACATGATAGTGGACTGGACGTCAGAGCAGTGGACAGACAACAGCATGAGGGGGAACGTGCTGAAGAAGTGTTCGCACGGGACAATCCTAGAACGTCACTGCAGTCACTGGGATGATGTGTCACCTCCGACCGCTGTCTGTCTCTGACCTTCAGCCCCCGGGTGGAGGTAGAGGTGACCTCTCTGTCAGCTGCCTCAAACCCCCCCCCCCCCCCCCCCCCCCCCCCCCCCCCCCCCCCCGCCGCCCCGTTCCACCCTGTGTGACATGATAGTGGACTGGACGTCAGAGCAGTGGACAGACAACAGCATGAGGGGGAACGTGGACGTCTGATCCTCGGAGGAGAAGGTTTGTAGCATAAATATACAATGACAAGAACACACAAACACACACACACATTCACATCTATGAGACAATCAGGTGACAAGGAAATGAAGCGGTAAGAAACTGAAACTGACACACATACAAAACAAAGCAGCCACTAGGGGGAGAGTTTTGGTGTTAGTTGTTGGTCTGTGAACAAAACAAAACCAATCACTAGGTGGCAGCAACTCATATAATGGTTTGCGCAGATAAAATATATGTGTTGTCAGTTTCTCCCCGGATGTCTTTTTAGATTTGTCTCCTAGAACTTTTTGACACTCACTCGTTGTTATGACCCGTCAGATCTGGTATCTTAACGTGAACTGAACTAGAACTCAATCCAGATCCATTCCCTTGTTGGATAAAAACAGTCTCTAAAAATAAACAAAACAAAACAAAGAAAGGATTTAAAGAAAAATCAAAGCTTCTTTTTTAATCAAGAAAATTCACAACAACTAAAAGAACGTAACTCTCCAGAGTAGAGTCAACATGGGACAACGGGGGACAACGGGGGAGTCTGGTGTTTCATCTCCTCATATTTTCCATTCCAAAGACAATAATGTCTTTTTAAGAAATTTAAATTAGCATCTGATTCTTTTTGTGTCGGTCGCGTCCAGGATGATTTAGTGAAACGTGACGACGTATCAAAGCTCTTCACTCAACGTTTGTGTCTTAAAAAAAACCAAGTCAGCGACAACAACACAAACAAATCATTCAGCGCTTCACAAGAAAATACTAAAAATAAAAAAGTCCCACTCTGTGGAACTCCAAAGGACCAGGATAGAACTATCAAAGACCTCCGTCCAACGTGGTCTTCAATCCAGACGAGATTCTATTCACGACTGAAACAAGTCTGCGTTTCTCAAAGTGATGACAAACAACAACGATGTTTCTCTGCTCTCATCGAGGCCACAGGACAAACTGAATCAGCTGTTCACTGTTCTGACCCGTTTACTTCACTGTTGACAAACAAACTGAGGGACGCTTCTAATTGACGAGGACAGTTCAGGGACGTGGATTGTTCTGTGTTCATTCATCAGGTCTGATTCTCTCATCGGACGCAACGTTCACGACAAACTAACACAATCAGGACAAAAGAGCAACTGTTGACACAACACAATGGGAGACACTGCGACTCCCCCACTGATGAGGGACTCAGGGTTTTGGACCGATGACCACATCAGCAATGATGTCATCATTCTTACATGGTTTAGCAGAATAGTAATCATATGTCATCAGATATTCTCTCCAGGAAATGAAAAACACAGGTAAACAGTAAAAAACAGGGATAGGGCAGGTGTGTCAAACATACGGCACGTGGCCCAATACTGGTACACTATGGGGGTTTTTCTTGGCCTACTTGAAAAATTTATAATTTCTTAAATTTCTTATTAATTAACATCTTGTTCATGATGTGTTTGTAAAATTATAGTTTATTTAATATAGAGATTTTGACCTTAATTTTTTTTGGAGTTAATTAGAAGGTTTACAGCAGTGGTGGCCTAGCGGTTAAGGAGGCGGACGTGGGTCCACAGGGCTTCAGGTTCGAATCCACAAGCTGCCAGGTTGCCACTGAGGGGCTCTGAGCATAGCACCGTAGCGTAACTCCTCGTGGGCTCACCACCCACAGGAAGGCTCGCAATATGGAGCAATGTGATTTGGGTGGTGCCAGCTGCCCCGGCCACCCGGCAACGGACAAGTAGAAGCAGATGAATGAATGAATGAATGAATGAATGAATAAATGAAGACGACTGTTTACTGGAGGAACAGGTCAAAGTGGAGAAACAAAAGACGACACTGAGGCTGAGCCCAAAACCGCCCCCTACAGGCCACATAGTGCATCATTATAGTTCATCATTATGTTTATATTATTATTTAGTTTAGTGGTGTTTGTACAAGTCTGTGCTTTAACGTATCCTAACGCTGCATAAAACTCAAATCTCTGCTTATTCTTCCCTCCATCATCTCAAGACGCCGACTCACAGATTGTGATTATTGAAAGTCCTCACACTCAGGGGGTGGTGTAGGGGGGGGGGGGGGGGGGGCAGACTGCCCTCACATTTATTACACGTCTCTGCATCATTTCCCCCAGACTGTCTGTCCGTGGGGTGACTGGGACCACAGCCTTCATCAGTGGGGTGTGTAGAATAGAACACAATAGAAACTATTTTAGCTGCAGTCTAATAAAAACCTTAAGAATCAAGTGAGAGATGTGTATAAGAGACAGTTATTGAAAGTCCTCACACTCAGGGGGTGGTGTAGGTGGGGGTGAGGTGGGGGCAGACTGCCCTCACATTTATTACACTGAATGTAATCACTGTTCATCACAACTCCCACCTGCACCACTGTGGATTTAATGCCAATAAATGAGCAGGTAGAACGGACCGTACCAGGAAACCGGACTCCTCCAGCTCATCTATAAAACACACCTGTAACCTGGGGGGGATGGAGGGGGGTGGTAGGTACAGACACCGCTGCTTTACATAAGGACAAGGCGTTAAAACCCACCCGGGTCAGAAAGTCAGTGACTGTGCGGCGACGATGACACACTCAAACACTTCGAAGACATGACGGGTGGAGATAATGAGCCGAACGAGGTCTGAGGAACGTCCAGGTGGAGTAAATGATAAAAGAAAGCATTGGGAGGAGTGGGGGTCACGGTTTGATCCGGTACCACATGGTGGATGAGTAATTTATGGGCTCCATCTGCAGTCTAATGAGCAGAGACCTGACCACAGCTTGTCATGACTCTGCAGTTATCAGTCACCTCAGGCAGGAGGCGCTGAGGCAGGTGGGAGCAGTTATTGGAACTGTCTCCAAGTCCAGGGAATCTGGACATTGAGTTCACATGGTACAGGTGTTAAATAGGACCAGAAACAATAAAAACCAGACCAGTAGTTTTACATTGACCTAATACTTTTGTGTCCTTGTCTGTTTACAATGACTACATGGAAAAAAAGTAAGAGTTTTTTTGGTATCAATCCAAGAACTAGCATAGCAAAGAACTGGTATCAGCCAAAAAAATTGTCAAAAATTGGAGATTAAATATTAGGTTAAAGGAAACGTAATCTCTCTGTGACAATATCTGAGCCAAAATGGTCAATATAACTTCATGTAATGTGCCACTAACCTGGACCCGGAGAGAAAAAGAAGGTATCGGATTGGTATCCATATTGGTAGATATTCAGAGATACAGTACTGGTGTTGGCAGATGCTCCATGTTGCTGTATCGGGATGAGACATGAACGTTTATCTTTTCAAAGCTTCATAAAATATCATAAATCTTTAGATTTAATGACCTAACATTAATTTTACTTGTAGAAATAACGGAGACTCTTGTCAAGCAGCTCACGCGTTAATGGCGTTGAGAGGGTTTCAAGGGAAAACAGAGCGGACAATCGTACGACTACCTCCTCCTCCTCCTCCATTTGTCTGTTTTTGAGTTTTTTTTTTTTGCTCTGATTTGCCCCAAAAACACTTGTACATAAAAAGCTCTTCATCCCCGACACGACTGCGTCGATACTCGACTGAACAACAGCGGTTTTTAAAGTGTCCTGTTTTATCTCTGCCAGTCCCTTTGTACGTAACAAGTGCTCCGTGGCATCCTCATTGTTATGCTAAGAGGCCTGGATTTATTCCTGCATGGTTGGACAAATCACATGTAACAAAGGCATGTAGAGTTTGTGAATGGGTGGCACCGCCTGCTGGGAAAATTGAGGAGCTGGCAGCTAGCGACAAAGCCGAACCGGCGGTTCCTGTGAGGCTCTGCTTTCTAAGAGGCTTCTCATCCGTCACAGAGCTGGGCATAAGAACCAGCAGCCTAGTCAGTAGAAACTGCAATAAGGTAAGGCCTTATGAATTATTGATTGTGATACCACCCCCCACCCACACCCTCACCCTCACCCTCCAGCTACAGCCCAACACCCCTCTAAGATACAGATTCTCTTTAAATCGAGAGGTCTTTGCTGGAATTTCAGTGGTGGATCTGTGAGCACTTCAGCTGAGAGAGATGGGGAGAGAAAGGTGGAGGCTGAGGGGGGGAGGAATGGGTGTTTTAGAAGGAGAAACCAATTAGAGGCAGCATGTTGTCCTCCACACTCTCTTTTCCACTTGCACTACTATCCCATGATCCTCTAACTCTATAAATTTGTCTCCCAACAGTTCCTCTTCAACAATTTCCCACCGTGTCCTGATCTGTGGACCAGGCCAGGGTTTTGTCCTGCGCGGTCCATCACCCCAAACTCCCAGCGGTCAGTGTCAGAACGAAGGCTGACTCACTCCGTGAGAGACCAAAAAATAAAAGTGTGTTGTTGACAGCAACAAAGAGAGCCACAAATCTGTGGAGCGCTGCAGTCGGGCGCCACAGGAGACGGCGGTTTTCAGCCACGTTGGCGAGTCGGCGGTTTTCACCACTGACTGAACATTCTGGAAAACATCTGAGGAACGATGAGGCTGGAAGTCCACAGAATATCAAAATATGTCAAAAACAGTCTCACCTGAACCATACTATGTAACAGCTCCCCCAAAAACACTCAGTGATACTGCTTTATCTCATGTTCTCAAGGTGGAGAGAGTTCTTGGCTACAGGAGCTGTCCATGGTGCTGATATATAACCAGGCCATAAAATGGTTTTATCATTTGTGGATAATTCTTTTGTTTTTCTGAATTTGCTACGTCTTTATGCACCAATTTCTGTGCGTATCTCCACCCGAATATCCTCAGGCCTGTTTTATTTATCAGGATTATGTGCAGAGTTGTATGGAAGGAAAACTCACACTGTGCAACATTTCTCCCTTCCTTACAAATACTATGACGAAACCCAACAAAGAGTGATCCGGAGACCAACCGTAACAAACGCATCATCTGAATGGCATTTTTTTTTTTTTTTGTTTATCCTTGTCTTCATTTACAATTGACTTTTCCTGCCGTAAAATATTAAGAAATAATTGCTAGCTTTTGTTTTGAAGGGGCTGTGGGACATGCAGGGATGGTATCTGGCAGCACTAACGTCAGCGCTGGTATAGATCTAGTATTCATGTGCTCACTCACCTTCTGGCAAGTTTTTAACTTATATATGACTGCGTGTACATCCCCTCCACAGTGTGAATCTCTGCCTCTGCCTCTCATTTCAGCAGGTCAGACAGGCTGCTGCATGAGCGCAGCTATATTGAAATATTCAACAGCAGTCAGAGACCAGACCAGGGTGTTAATGCCCGGCTTCTCTGACTGGAGACTGAGGAGGAGGAGGAAAAAAATTCCAACCACAAAACCACATCAGACATTTGGAAATGAAATTTTCCTAATGTGATTTTGCCCTTGTGTGGAACAAATGTGAGATCTGCTGACCTCCAGAGGCCTCTCCCGGTCCAACGCTCACATCTAATCAGACCTCTTCAGCGCCCTCCACTGTCATCAGGGGAGTCTTTTAAGTTGCCATTAAAACACATTACCTGAGTATCTGATTATAAACTGATGCCTCTAAGCTGACACTGCAGACCACACATAGGCAAACTAAGGCTCGAGGGCCAGATTTGGCCCGATTGGCACTTTAATCTGGCCCAACAAACTTATCCAGATTATACTAGTAATATAATTATAATTATACTTCTACCTTTTCTACCCTGCCAGTATTTCTCCAAAATGTTAGCATTCTCCTGTCCAGGCTCTTGTGATATTAGTTTTAATGTTTTTTACCCACAGAAGACAAATATTTGCGTTTACTTTCTGTAGACAGTGTAAACACGACACTTCTGTTTGGAACAACATGCTGTGCAATGTAGACAATAGGTGGCGCTGATGCCATCTCTTCGTTTATCTCTTCCATCCACTCATCTAGTCTCCAGGACCACCTACTTAAATCACATGGTACCGTACCAGCCTCTTTTCAACCTTTTCTCCTGGAAGTCGACCGCCCTCATCGGGATCTGATCTTTCCCAGGAAGTTTATTGATTCTACCACAATAAAAGAGACGACGACCAAAGGATCACATCACACACCGATCTCTTCATTGTCTGCAATAAAATTAAGATCTAGAGACAGTCCTTGGTTTTTACATATTCCCATATCTCAACCCTGCCAAGAACCAGGAAGTGAGGGATCAAAAAGTCCCATCCATCCTTCCAGAGACCTCCAGCACCAGTTTGGGGGCGTCCATCATCTGAAGAAGTTAGAGACCCCCGTTTCCTGTGTTCACATCTTGTTGTCCTTAATTACTTATTGACCAGAACACCATCTGAACTGCACGATGACACAACAACGTTAATGTCCATTAAAGGAGCTTTTTGGCCACTGCTCACTGCCCACAATTAGCCCTTGGAACACCAAAATAATGGGATTAGTATTTGTAATGTGACACTTAGTACCTGTAAGTGTCTGTTAATGGGGCATTGAGAATTACCACAGCACTACAGTTGGGAGTTTCTGTTTTAGTGCTTTGAAAACACAGTGATAAAGTCTTCAGTTGATTGGTTGACCGACTAAAGTCTTTATTCCAGTCAGGAGTCGCAGATTGAAATGAAAAACCGCTAGAGGAAGAGAAAATATACGAAAATTTCCCCCAATAATTATATAAAATTTAAATTTTAGTCTTTAGTCAACTCAGAGTTGGTCCTGTGTAGTTGAACACAATATTGATGCACTGGCAGGAATTGAAGAAACTCACACGGTGAGATCTTCTTAAAGGAAATGATCAGATTTTTTCGCGGCACACTCTTGTTGTTGAACTTTACTGACCTCTGTTGACATTAGCCTGTCATTACATGTTGTTGCACCAACTGATTGAGTTGCTACTGTCGGATACCACAGTAAATTCAGAAGACCACATCCATCTGCCGATTTTATAACCTCATTTCCTCCCTCTGTGTCATCAGTGAACGTCGGTGCCGTGTGGAACATCTCATGTTTGTTGCCTGTTTGAAGTTTCTTTACCATCAACACTGGCAGGCGGCCCAGCAGTGTGCATTAGACATTAAAAGCCCAGCTTCTCTAAAATAGGCCTCAGAGCATTAGACAGAGCTGCGATGCTTTTAAGATGTACTGGAAAATGGGAGCTTTATGTTCCTTGGACCCTTTGTTTCCTGATGGTTTCAACTCCACACTGCATCAGCTGGGACTTCACAGAACCCTCTTGAAGCCGTAACATCAACCAGGCAGGGAGCAACACAGAAAGTATGACAAAAGTGTCCTGGGGATTTGACTGTTTCAGCGTAATAAGTAGGAAGAGTTTTTGTTCGTTAAAAGTTGCCTCAACAGGTCACCTCGCCGACTTTATTGCAGTTGCATGAAAAATTCAAACTTGGCAGCAGGTAGCTGGAACCCGCAGGAGAAAATGTGGGACTTATTTTTTTTTTTTGTCCACATTGGTTTTGAAATGACTTTCTTTGGATCATTCTTCAAAGTTTATGGGTAAATCTGGAAGAAACATCTTGTCGTATCAGGAAAACCAACAGCTTTAGCAGCTTTGGAAGCTCAATAAATGTTTATTCTTTATTATTTTATTTCTTTTAAAGGTAAAATCTCCTGGTTTTCAAATCCTAAAGGCAGGATGGGAATATTAAATATGTTGCTTATTTTTTACGTTATTTGACTGAAAGAATAAATCAACAGCCCAAACTTGACATTTATAAACAAATACTAATTAGTCAACAACCTTTTCTAAGATAATTAGGAGACAAAGTCAATCCAATCAGAACTGAGATAATTAAATTCTAGACATTTAACTAATAAATTGTTGTTAACATGCAAAAATTTTGTAAAAAAAATAATGTAGTTAAAAAAGTGTTATTGGTTGAATTAGGTGTGAAACTTACGACTAGTTTAGTTTAGAGTTTGATGCTAACATTACCTTGGATATAGACGAGAAAATTGTTGCGATTTCTTCTTATTTAAAAACCTGAAACCAAAGTAAAAACTCTGTTCTGACATTAAATCCATTGAAGTGAAGTGGTTTGAATCAGCAGAAGAGTTCCTGCACGGCCTCCTCCGGGATCTGCTGTGCCTACAACTGGAGGTCAGGATGAGTCAGTGTCAGTCTGGCAGAAGGATGTGAAGTGGTCAGAGGTTAGAAGCTGGGGAATTCTCTGTTGAATGTCAAACTGAGGGGAGCAGAGCAGGCAACGGCGCAGCGCTGCGTCCAAACTCCGCGGCGGCACTGGCCTCTTGACAGCGGTGTTTGCTCTTTCTGCAAAATCCACTCCTAATACTTACTGGACTGACACTGACCGGACTGATCGGACCGACGCTGCACGCCGCAGCAGATGAGGTGTGAGGCTGACTCCGAAAAGAAACAGAAAATCCTGCGGCTGGTCGTAGGGTGAAGGCTGCGGTGATTGAAGCTGCTGGTGTTTTTGAGAGCAGCTGTCGGCGAGGCTGATGGGAAGAGTCTGTGAGTGATCAGCTCTGAACTCAGGGAAAGGCCGACAACTGGACACAGAGAGATAATGTAGGTAATGTAGAGATAGGGGGCACTGCTGCACCATGGTTACAGGCACAGGGGGGAGTGAAATTGGGTTTGTTCCAGGTGCAGTGAGAATTTAAAAACCAGTTCTGCTGTAAAACACAGTATAGTATGTGTCTTCAAGGCTCTAGGACGTTGGTCATTGTCATTGTTTTTATTCAGTGTCTTTCTTCAACTCCTCCAATAATATGCAACATGTTCAACTAAACAGGATTCATTGAATTGAAACTAAAGAAAATCATTATGTTCATACTTTTCTGTGAGATTTTTGTTAATACTACTTGCATTGGTTTTTAAGATTTAATTTGAGTTTGTCTCTGAAGACAAATGTAGAACCTTTTCTAGAACATCAGAACGTTTTTAAACGTAAAAAAAATAGTTTCAGGGAAGAAAGCAGCGATTCAACTGCCAGCATGTGTTTGTGGAGGTTTAAACTTCGGGTCAGTGACCCAGCTGGTGTTGGACCAGTCCAACTGAGATCAGATCAGATCATGATCAGACTTAACAAAAATAAAAAAAACACCAACTCTACAAAGACGTGTTTTCACTGATACTGGATGTTTTTTCTCCATATTATTATTTTCCTCACAGATAAAAACAGGAGAGAAATACTGACATCTATCAGCTGACATTTGAGATGAATTTTGACCATCAATTATTGATCAATTATGATTAGTTGTGATTAATCTATAACTACAAGGTGATTAATCAGACTAAAACCATTAATCAATTCACAGCCCCAATAATGAATGTGATCAGATTCTATTTACTCCAGGTTACAGTTGAGCTCAGACATAATAACTACATTTTCTTCATAATCTTTTCAGGTTCTGCTACATCAAAGTTCGTCTTTAATTTTTTTTTTTTCAGATTTTAATCAATAAATGTGTCTCTGAATGAGAACTTCAGGACCTTCAGGCTAAAAAACTACCTCCTCTCTGAGCAAGACGCAGGGGTGGTTATAAATTACCACAGCAACTGCTCATTAGCGCCACTGATGGACTGATTAGCTGGTCATGAAGCCACCGCGCACATTGTACGCATAGCAATCAGCGCCGCGTTTTTTATCTGCGAGTCTGCGAGCCCGGCTCGTCCCAAACGGATGTCGGCGGCAGAAGAGGAGAAAGGAGGTTTGATCAACTTAATTAAAGCCTATTAGACATTCAGGGAGGTGCGCTGGAGCGGCAACTGTACGGAATGGAAATGAATGGCTGATAAATAAGAATGAGAGGCTGCTACAAACAGGACTACGCTGATGTAGATAAACTATCGCGTTGCCTCCGTTCCAGATTATAAAATTGAGGCATTAGTCAGAGGCAGATTGCTCAGTAGCAGCGAGCGGCGGTCGCTTCGGCGCAGGCACCGGAGCTCAGGTTAAAGAATAAAATCCCCGCTGTTCAGCCCATCAGTGTGTGCAGGTCTCATTAGTCTGTCAGGAGCAGCAGCAATATTTAGCTTCACAGAGAGATTTAAAAAGGCTGGAATCCCCGCTCAGCTCAGCACAGCACAGCGGCCTAATGAATTCATTTATGGGCCGCTCGTACCTTCAGGTGGAATAGTGGGGTTTGAAATGTGAAATGGATCTGCAGCGGACAAGATGTCTGTGGAACATGACAACAGGAGCCACTGTACGGGTTGAAGAAGTGACACTATTTAAAGGACTGACAGGGAGAGTAGGACGTGATCTTCACTCAGGAACAAGATCTAATCCCACTCTGATGCTGTATCTGAGTTTGGGTATGACTAATATATACATATATATATGTATAGGGGTGTGTGTTGGCAAGAATCTTGCAATACGATATGTATAATAATACAAGGCAAAGTATATTGATAGTCATTTTAAATCAAGTACTTACTACATAGTAAAAACCCAATGCTGACCTCAGGTCACTAACACTGGGAGGGAAATAATTCATTCATTCATTTATTCATCTCAGGTGGCTCCACCCAAATCACGTTGCACCATATTGTGGGCTTTCCTGTGGCTGTTGAGCCCACAAGAAGTTATCTGGGTCAGGATGGTGCTATGCTCAGAGCACCTGCTGGTGGAATCGAACCTTAAACCCTTGGGTTTTGGGTCTGGATCCTTAAACATGAGGCCACCACTGTCAACGAGAAGGAGAAACTAAATGTATCTCCAGGATCTTTAGTTGAAGTCCACAGACTCCACAGTGATTTCTCCAAAGGTCGAATTAGCAGTTAATGTTCAAAACAGAAGAAAAAAATGGTGAAAATTTGTTTAAAATTTTCCCAACACTGTACATTGACTTACAGTAGAATCCTTCTATAAACCTCGTGGACCCTCGCTAACATTCAACTGTCACATCAAGGTGGGGGCCATAAAATATCACTCCACGGGCCACAAATGGCCCACGAGCCACAAGTTAGAGACCCCTGCTGTATATAATCGGTGAAATAAGATTAATTATCGACACAAAAATACACGTACTTCCTGTAAAGTCCTGTATTTATCCTGTAAAATCAATGATCTGAGTTTATGGAGTGAAAACTGAACATATATTAATATCTTCTTAAAATCCTGATTTATATTTATATTTACTACTTTTACAATATTAAATATAATATTACGTTATATTTTGGTTCTTGCCTATTATTCTATGTTCTTCCTGCCCAGTAGAGTTAATGGCAGAACTCCCTCCACTGCTGTATGTGACAAATACAGTAAAAGTCTGGAATCTTTTCCACTTCCTCTTCATCCCCTGACATTTGATGGATTCTCCATCAGGCAGCTGTTTGTGGCCTCGGCCTTTTTTTTTTTTTTTCTTTCAGTTTTTGCCTCCTCATCACATTTGTTCTGTGTCACAGAGAAGCCAGTTCTTCCATGGGTCTTTCTTCACTTTGCCACTCACTCCCTTCAAAGAGGGATTTGTGCTGGGGCTCAGACTGGAGACAGAACCAGTGGAGGTTGGACTACAGAGACCACTCTGGGAGTTGACTCCTTCCCTGGTCACACTCCTTCCTACAACTCAACTCCTGCACTTTCTTCCTAAACTTTAAGTCTCACACACACACACACACACATTTTCTGCAGGCTTTTTTATTATATTTAATATTGATATTTGTTGGTTTGCTCGCTCTTTTCTGCTGCTTTTAATATTTCATACAGTGAAGCCAGTGTGTTCCAGAGACTCATCTTAAAAGTTAAAGATACTTATTTTTTTCCAAAATAAAACATACATTTCTGACCATTCATTTTTAGTTATTTAATCCTGGAATTTTAGCTAAAACATAACATGAAAAAAAATTCCCTTTGGGATCAGTATTTAAGTATTTTACGTTGATTTAAAGAGTTGAAAGAGTTTGACCAACTGCATTAAGACCAGAACCTGGTAATATTACTACTCTAAAGGAATTTATGTTATTAAATTCCGTGAATAAAATGAATACATTTCATCTGGAATATATGTGAGTACTCCTGTATATGCAGCCGTTGATGGCGTTGCCCTGATAAGTTGTTGTTTCATTTCATTCCCAGTGACTTCCAGTTCACGACCCTTCGATGCTATTGGTTATTTCTGTTTATAATTCAATACACAGTAAATGACAATAAAATGTTGACATGTTGATTCCATTTGGCCAAGTGTCATAAAACAAGGGATTTAATCCAAAGAGAGAGAGAACCTGTCGCCAGCTGTGATTTATAACTCAGAGCAGAGGAACCTCACTGGGAGAAGTCAGCTGAGACGTAGCTCCTCCACCACAGACCACGACAAACCCAACCAGCACCGTCAACATAGAACCAGAACCAGCCTTAAGACAAAAACTGAGGCCATGGCAGAGTCACGGCAGTGGATCCAGAGCCAGGAAGTCGATGACACCAGCGAAACAGAGTAAAAACAAAAACCTTCTCTTATCTCGGGGTGTGTTTCCTTCCAGCTGGGCCGTAGTACGGCACGTGCTGCTTCTGTGTGGACATGTGTGCTGGTGTGTTCACTGTCAGTCGGAAGTCTGCCAGCAGGAACCTGGCACAGGGAATCCTGCCTATCAGGATTTGTCAGAGGGAACAGATGGAGCTCTCTGAGGTGTTCTCCCTCCCTCTCCTCAGAGCCCCCTCCCATCGCCGTCCGCCCTCAGACCCCAACATCACTACATCCCCTTCATCAGACTCGACCAGCTGTGCTCTGCAATTTCATTAAAGCCCCTTGTCGTTCTTTTCATGTTAAACCCGCAGCCAAAGTTCCCCCAGAAGATGGTGCTTAAAAAAAAAAAAACACTAGGCTTCAGGTCCAGAAAGAGAAAAACAATGAAACATGATCCAGTCGTCAACACTGACAAACTGCTGACAAAGACACTGAAGTCCTGTTAAATCAAACACAACAACCAACATTCACTGATTCATTCATTGATGAAAAATATGTTATTTTATAGTAACAACATAAGACAAAGAAATGTCCACAAAAACAACCAAAAGCATCAACCATTGCTTGGAAACATTGTACCAACAATAAATGACGTCCAAAACTTGCTCTTCACATGATACACAAAGTTGTTGATTATTGTTGTTTATTTTGTTTGCATTAACCAATCCTCCATCTCAGACACCAATTCCAAGTCACATTAATGGAGGATTCAAAGTTGGAGGAGGTTTTGGTTGCAGTTGCGCGCCCTCACCATGTGTGGGGGCTGTTGGGTAGTGAGTACCCAACACTACTGTAAGCTTGTAGAACTGAGGTGAAATTCAAGACTATAAAGAATTCATTTGAAGTCATGAGTCGGAGCAGCAGTGACCAGTATCTTTAATCTGCAGGACCAGCTGCTAAATGAAAGAATTGTACCAGCAACCTGAAGTTATTATATTAAAAGACATCAATGGTTTATGACAAGGTTTTTATTTGTATTTTATTTATATATATGTGTGTGTGTGTGTGTGTGTGTGTGTGTGTGTGTGTGAGTGTGTGTGTATATATATTATTATACTTTTTTTTATATATTTT
>JAFBJS010020464.1:20272-37387 GCA_016785265.1 Paraplagusia blochii
CAGGTTACTGGTACTTTATGCTAATCCTTTTATTTAACAGATGGTGACGCAGGTTAGGTCTGGTTTAATATTCACTACCGTAGATTTGCTATAGTTGACCATAACAAGATGTTTTTATCCTTAAACCTGTAAAATTTAATCTCAAAAATAAAATCAAACATCAGGTGGTTTTGTTTACTAGTAGCACTAGTAACTTTACTAACTACGCTAACTTTTTCTCAATCATTTTTATTTATTATTTACGTAAACGACTGCATTTCAACCCAAGCTCTGTGTTTTTTTTTTATTTAAATAAACTTCTAAACTTTTGCCGTGGCCTAAGAACTGATGAGTTGAGTCCAGTGACCTGACGCTGCCCGTGTTGGTGGAATGTATTTACTGAAAGAGGGGAGAGAGGGAGAGAGGGAGACGCAGAGATCTTCTCCTGAACTTACACCTGGGAGATGCCCCGTCAATGCACCCGGACGAGCTGTGCAGGAACAGCTGGGGGTTGAGGACCTTGCTCAAGGGCACCTAATTAGTAGCTGAGGTCAGGAGATTATTCACTCTCTTCCTGCACCCAGAGAAGTTCAATCTGGTGACCTGCTCACTATCTGGCTTCTGTCTTCTCCAACCTTGAGGCTAATGCTCCTCTCACGTATATAAAGAAGGAGCAGAGAACGGCCTACACTGCAGCACCGCGCCACGCAGCGTTAGCACACGGAGGTGTTTTTTCCTTCCTGCGTCCTCTGTGTTCCCCGACTGAAGTTAAAGAATGAAGGCAGGCAACGCTTTTTTTCTTACCCTAATAACCTCCATAATCTGCCCAGTGGTTTCTCATTTATTATTCTTTATCGATTTTCATCATCAGTCCGAAACCTCCCCCCGAGCCCTTCTCCCAATGAATCTCTCTCCCTCTCTCTCTCTCTCTCTTGCTCACCCACACACACACAAACACACACACTGTGTCTGTGTGTGTGTCTCCAGCTAAGGCTGCGATTCCCAATCGATTCGGCGGCCTGTGCATATAAAACAGGTTGCGTTTGACTGATATACTTTGCGCTGGTGCATGTTAATGGTTCATTGTTTTCCAGGCTGTGGGAGAAGCTGAGGTTTTTCACAGGTTAAATATGTGAAGTGCACTCTGCCATCACCCAGACACCGAGTTTGACACCGCATTCTACAAACGCACAACATTCTAGAAACTCACAACTGCAGCAGGTCGACCTCTAAATGAAACTCACACTTGAAGGGTTGAAAATGCATGTGTTAAATAATTAAGGGGTTTTTTTTTCATTAAAACAGTGTAAAAATAATAATAGTCTTAGTCATTTTCTGGGAAAATATAGTTGTTGTTGCTGGTGGTGTTGGCAACTGCGTCAAATGCTACGTTTGCTGTAACATTTGAGCAACTTCTCAAAGGTTTTTCAATTAGCAAACTACATGTGAGAAGAATATTTTGAAAAAAAAAACATTTCAATCAATAATTATCAAATTAATAACCAACAATTAAACTCTACCTCACAGGTTAATTATTACTGTATTTTCATGACTATAAGCCGCACATGAAGTCTTAGATTTTCTTGAAAATGACGGCGCGCCCTAAAGTGCAGAGCCCTGTGTGTTGTTGTTGTAAGGCGGACGCAGTAGGGGACACCATGAGAACGTTAAAGGGGGAAGTGTGGGCGTGGATTGTATATTAAAACCTGCGCCCTATAACCAGGTGCGCTGTATGTGTGTGTTAAAGATGGTAATGGCACAATAACTGAGTACAGTGCACCTTATGGTCGTAAATATACAGTAACTTGTCCGTTTTTTTTCCGTGATCACCAACTGGTGGCCCGTGGGCTGAATCCGGCCCACCACACTGACCAGTCAGGCCTGTGGCTGGATTACAATATTCAATCCAGACAATAGTAATAGACAAAAATGTGATATTTATTTCAATGTATTAGAGCAGTGATCCCCAAACCCCGGGCCGTGGGTCACTTGGTACAGTGGTGCTGTGAGTCGCGGGTATTTTCATACACTTTGTTTTTGTGTTGTGTCTTATTTTGAAGGTATGTTTAAACGTTACCATAGCGACCAGACTGTGTTGCATTGTGTTGGGGCAGAAAGGATGTTGCTCATGTCATGTTCTGTTGTTGGTGCAACATCACAGGGACGTCACTAATAAAGTTCCACATGATTAAACAGTGGATTTACGGCCATTTTTATTATGATAAAAGAAATACAACAGTTTTTAATGTCGATCTCATCATTTTATTTTGTTTTTATCTGCTACACCAGGCCGTGAAAATATTGTCAGAGATTAAACCGGTCCGCTGTACAGAAAAGGTTGTGGACCCCAGTATTGGAGGATCTGGCACCCGAGGTGACAAAAATATACTAGTTGATCATTATCAGTTCAAAAGACAAAATAAAGTCTATTAACTATTTTTTTTTAAATACGAAGCAAAAAAATTCAGGTTTGGAAACCAGCTGACAAATTGTGATTTTTTTTTTGCCTGTTGTAGACACATCAGCAGAGCGAGTGTGAGGAAAACCCTCATGACGGGCTGAAAAACTGGAGCGCGGCTCTTACTAGCTGCACGGTTTAGTGGATTAAGGAGTGCCTTTGTCACACTCACTTAACGCCTGTGTCAACAAGGAGAGTATCTAGCAACTCACTGGATAAATCAATGCAGAGCACACTCGTCGGGACGCTCTGGACTCTATGCAAATAGAGGGAGTCGGGATGTGACATTTGGAAAGGCAAGGATGGATCACCCCCATTAGTTAAGGATTTGACGGCTCTTAAAAGGGTCTTTTCCTGCACGTGAAGCCGCTTTATTCCACTCACGCTCCACCGTCAACATGATCTGGGCTCAGTGGGGTCAGAAGTGGGTTAATATAAAATAAACACAGGCCCTGCTGTAGACGAGCCCACCTGTGAAATGGAAGCGCCGAGTGGAGAAGCTGTCAGGACGCAGGAAGCGCAGAGTCGGTAAATGATTGGACGTTGCATCACACTGAAGAAATGTGCTGAAACAAAGGAGTCCACACTGAAGGCCCTGACGGCGCCTCCACTGCAGCGCGCTGATTTACAGAGGTGAGTTTACAGGAGAGAACAACAAGCCGTCTGTGGGTCGCTGAAGCACCGCAGCGCCGCGGCTCTCCACCAGAGGCACCGCCGCACCGTGGCTGCCCTGTGCTGACATATCGCTGTGTACCCAGAGCGGAAAATGAGAACAAAATGTCATTCGCTCTTACAGCTAACGGCTGAACGCTGTTGCCCGGCGCCCAGGTGACACGCTTCACATAAATTGGCCGCAGCACTTAACTGATGAAATGGCAATAGCTAAAATAAAAGAGCGCATTAGGCCAGATGAGGCTTTTTAAAAGTCCATAAATGGAATGATCGCGGGGAGAGTGGTGAGGCTGATTGAATCCTGTCAAACACCGGAATTCTATTAGTACCTAAAACAATGGTCACTGCCTGAACCAAGGGGGCGCTACAGTGCTTTGCAAAAAAACACGTCCGATGTGTAATGTGTTCTCAGAGCTTATAACAAAGGACTGAAGAATAGAAATGTAACTATTTATGTCTTTGTCTGGTGGTCGTGGCTGCA
This sequence comes from Paraplagusia blochii, assembly GCA_016785265.1. Classification (NCBI taxonomy): domain Eukaryota; kingdom Metazoa; phylum Chordata; class Actinopteri; order Pleuronectiformes; family Cynoglossidae; genus Paraplagusia; species Paraplagusia blochii. The sequence goes on from JAFBJS010020464.1 coordinate 23,863, forward strand.
TAGATTAGTGGTTTCCACAACAGAGAGTAGAGAGTCTTGGGTTCGATTCCCAGAGGAACAACATTGACGATGTGAATCCTCCTCTGAAAGTGGCTTTGGATAAAAGTATCTACCAGATGCATGAATGTTAATGGTGGGAATTCAACCCTCAGGTATGAGAAAATATTGATATACTGATCGTCATCTTTTCCTTTTGGCCTGTTCCTTTTTTTCAGGTGTTGCCAAAGCGGGTCAACAACATCCATCTCCCCCTGTCCTCTGTATCCTCAACTCCAACTTCCTCCATGTCCTCCCTCACTGCATCCATCAATCTCCTCTTTGTCTCCTACCTGGTAGCTCCATCTCTAGGATCATTCTTCTACCAATGTCCCTCATCTGAACATGTCCAAACCATCTCAATCTGTCTATGTTGTCCCTCTAATCACCTCATTCCTGACCCTGTCCATCCTTGTCTCTCCTAAAGTGAACCTCAGCAGCATCTTTAACTGATACACTTTATTTCCTGACTTATATCCTACAGCAATTTATACATTTTTTATACATTTTTTATAACTTATTCTCAGTCCAGTCGTCCTAGAGTTGATTCTTTTGCCAACTGTGGATTCCTCTGTTCCAGTGTTAGTGATCTGGTCTTCACTGTCCAGACACTTGCTAATCATCATGGAACGTCAAATAGCACAGTATTACGCAATAAATCCTATGGTTGCGTCTGCATCGTATCTCAAGGTTCTTCCAAATACATGGGACGTTGCATCATCCACTGAGCCATACAGCATGACGTACATCGTCCAACGCCTTAAATCTTCAATGTTTCATGTTGCTCTGATTCACATTTGATGGAGATCATCATTATTCGCACAAACTATAAGTAACAACCAGAGGTTGAGATTCCATTTCTACCTCAGATGTTCTTCAGCTGTAGAACACGGGGTCTTCAGGTTTACAGGATATAAATATAATCTAAATAATTGTTTTACAAGTGCGGGATGTGCGAACCATTTATCAACAACAAAGAGTTTCAGTCAAACATATCACATTTAGATGCAGAGTTTAACCCCACGACTGTTAAATTCACACCGTTGCCTTTGTTTGTGGACTGTCATTGCTGTTCCACAACCTTCATGAGAGCTGACAAGCCATAATTATGAATAATACACAACACGCAGGTCGGCATTGTCTGCTGAGAACTTCTACCGTCGCCACACTTTGTGCTCTCAGTATGAAAGACATGGAAATTACAGGCCTTGGAGAAACAACAAAAAAACAAGCAGTCATTCATAAATAGCAAGAGACGACAACAGTTTCAGCAGAAGAAAAGAAACCAGGGAGAAATCGCTGGGGATTTCCTGATGTTGGCGACAAAGGCCTGCAGTCATGAATATTTAAGGAGCGCCACCGGATGAAACATGGAAAAGTGTGAAGGTTCACATCAAAGTTAAGCAGAAAAACATTGTATTTAATTAAAAGCCTCCGTCGGTTCCATCAGTCTCACTCACTCACATCAAGGTGGAGAAACATTTAGACAAAGTCAAACCGCGGTGGTGTTTATGTCGACGACAGTGTGATTAATAACATGGTGTGTCTCATGTTTCCCATGATCCTTTTCACCATCTCCATCTTCTTGAATAAGTTAAACTTCTGATTTGTTTTGACACTAAAATACCAAAGTGAATTTTTAGTGAAAACTTTATTTTTGGCAAATTCTCTGTCGGTCATGTTACTGGAAACACGAGAATTATTTCCTTGGCCTCAGTAATCCAAGGTTTTAGAGTTTTAGACATAAGAGTAGGAGAAGAAGACATTCACTCAGTACACCACGTCATTCATTCATTTTACTAATATTGATTTTTAAAAATGTCGGACTGACAGGTTCCGATCCATGAAAGTCTCTGTAGACCCACTGCTGCAGCTCTAACATGATCCCAGACTCTGTCCTGGTGCTGAACTGTGACATGAACCCTTTCCTGAACTTTCATTGACCACATGGAGCTTCTCGGGCCTCTTCTTCTCGGTCAAAAGGATGTCCACTTTTAACTTTTATCGATATCCTCCTTCTTCTTCTTCTTCTCCTTTCGGCTTGTCCCTTTTCTACATTTCCATCTCTCCCTGTCCTCTGTGTCCCCAACTCTGACTCCAACTACCTCCATGTCCTCCCTCACTGCATCCATCAATCTCCTCTTTGTCTCCTATCTGGTACCTCCAACTCCAGATCATTCTTCTACCAACGTGTATCCACTGTCCCTCCTCTGACCATGTCCAAACCATTTTGTCTTCTCTAAACGTCTTCTTCTCCTTCCTGTCTGTGTTGTCCCTCTAATCACCTCATTCCTGATCCTGTCCATCCTTGTCTCTCCTAAAGACAATCTCAGCAGCATCTTAAACTCCTCCAGCTCTGTCTCTTGTCTTCTGTCTATTCCTAGTGTCTCTAATCCATCCATACATCCATACATTAACTTTTATCCAATAAGCCAATACCGTCCAAATGCTTAACTCTGATACCGATATATGCAGTGACTTTCCCAGAAATATTGTGATACCAAATGAAAACATTCATTAACACAACAGTTTGTGAACAAAAAAAGTCAACATAAGTGATAGAAAAACAGAGGAAACTTTCTGTAAAGTAACTACTACCAATAAAATGACTTAATATCTGACCTTGTTCAGATCTTTACATTTAATTTAACAGTTTTACTAATTTAATGTTTCCTTATAAAAGTCTTTTTTTTTGACTCATTTATTTTATGTTCACTGACAACGACTTTAGTGTCGAATGAACCGAACATTCTGGACGAACACGGTCGTATTTACCTCGACTGTGTCGATCACCGACGGCTGAAGAACCAGGTTCCACGGCGGTGTCAATGGCGACGACACCCGGTCGTTGTTTCTGGAGACAAATGAATCCAACTGTGGTGAAGTCACTCTTCTCTTCTTCGCCGTTCGTTCCGTCAAAGTTTCAGGGACAACATTGAACGCGACACGCGCGGCTCTGGTGTCACTTTGTTTTGGTTCCGTTTTATTTGCTAAAACTACAGTTCCGGTTTATTTTTACTTCTGTAATTCAGGCTCGTTAACGATGAATGGGTTAGAGTTGACTTTAATTGAGGGTTTATTCCACTAATGTCCTACTGTCCACTCCTACTGTCCATCCTGGGGCAACAGCTGAAAGTTATGGAATTCTTAGACTATTCCTACATCAGGAACAGGAAGTGGGAACCACCGTCTTCACTCTTCCTGACTCAGATTTTGAGGCCAAAGTGTGAACTGCAGCCCTAGACCACTCTTTGATTTATAGCCACTAGGTGGCCCCGGCACAGGTACTCCCCCTGCTGTTACAACACTTTGCCCAGTGATGTGAAGAACAGCGTTTTCACGTTGTACAATCATTCACACCTGGCTGTCGGTGTCGGTGTTTTATAAGTCAGTGGAGGACAATAAAGGTAAATTCAGACGGCGCCCCCTCCTGACACCTAATCTAATCTCACTCTCCCTCCATTTCATTTCACTGCTGCTTTAACTGACTGTAAGGTTTTTAGTGTTTGTACAAATCCTACTTTTATCTTCTTCACTGACCCCAACACACACGAGCGCCAGCGTTTGGACACAGTTTTAGAGGAAGGAGCTCAGACAGACTCTAGGTTTGACTCCACCAGCTGCCAAGTTGCTACTGAGCAAGGCACTGTCACCAACTAGTGCTCCCCGGGCGTTCAAAGAATCATCCTTTTCCATCTCACCCTGTATCTGTATCTACTCTGACTCCAACTACCTCCATGTCCTCCCTCACTGCATCCCTCAATGTCCTCTTTGTCTCCTACTTGGTAGCTCCATCTCTAGGATCATTCTTCTACCAATGTCTCAACTGTCCCTCCTTTGAACTTGTCCAAACCATCTCAATCTGTCTTCTCTAGTTTTTTCTCCAAACCTTCCTGTCTGTGTTGTCCCTCTAATCACCTCATTCCTGATCCTGTCCATCCTTGTCTCTCCTAAAGAGAACCTCAGCAACTTTAACTCCTCCACCTCCAGCTCTGTCTCCTGTCCCTCCACCTTAGCTGACTCTCTTCTATCACACTATCACTCCTGACTCTTTACTCCACCTGTTCCATCCTGACTCCACAAACTCCTGCTCCTTCTCCACCTCTGCTCCTTGTAACCTCAAAGTAAAGAGACAGTAAGAGACAGGAAATAAATCAGTGGGACTTTATTTCACTCAGTCAAATTAACTCTAACTCATAACTGTTCAGTTGTAACAGATGAAATACATCTTTTGGCCTTTGCTTTGGACCAGAGTCAATGTCTCCGTCATCGGGGTGAAACCCCAGGGTTGGACTCGTGGGTGGAGCTATGGTTGCGGTGCAGTGGGATTTGAGCTTTTATTCTATGACTTTTACATCCCATTCATCTTAGTTCACACAAATGCTCCTGACGTGGACCAGTGTCAAATATCAGGACTGACTGTGGCCTGTGTCCAGCACCAAACAGGACGACAGAATATCTGGGTTTCAACATAAGGGCCCTGAACCAGGAAGGAAGGAGAAGAAGAGAACCAGCGACAGGTTCCAGTGAAGGTGGATGTTTGTTGTGGAGACTCCGTTATTCAGTATTTAAACCTTTACCTTTAGGCGGAGACGGCAGATGGAGGATTTCAGCATCAGCCGCGGTGACAAGTTCGTTCCCGTCGGCGTTTTCTGACACAAAATTAAACTCCAAAATAGCCTTGACTTTTAAAAAAATTGAATCACCCTTCACAGGAACTAATTAATCGCTTCCCCAAATCCATTTCCTATTAACTTCTCTGGCCCACACACTATTTCAGAGCGATTTTTGGATAAGACGCCATTTGAAAATAATTGTTGCCATTAATATCCAGATGCACTGTGGGCAACAACTTCAGAATAATTAATGGATTTCCTTCAGCAGCAGAAGGCGCCTGCGGGTGACACGTGAGCTCAGCGGCGGTACAGGTGGTTCTCACATGATGAAGTCCCGCCTTCAGAACCACATTAACATACAGTAGCTTTGACCAGCTTTACATACGGCAGCCGAGGAAACGGGGCTTTCCCAGAGGGACGGCAACTCCCCGCGTTCTAAATACCCCCTCTCAACTTTTTCTAAATGTGCAGTATTTATCATTTGGAGTTCTACCACCAACCCCGGTGTGTATTACTACGGGGAAGGCACAGGGAACGGCGGAGGGAGAAGTGGAATAAATTATTTGCAGACAAATCTTTTATTCCAACAATGAGCAGAGAAAACAAGTGTGCCAGCTCCCTCAGTAATTCACAAAGTACTTTTGGTCTCTCCTTTGTTTTCAGTGGGAATGTGAAAATAGAACTTGGTAAAGAGGAACCCCCCCTCACCCTCCCTCACCCTCCCTCACCCTCCCAACCCCCTCCCCGTTCCCATCGCTCCCTAACTTTCATCTTCCTTCCATTCACGCCTGCAGAACTCCTTCTGCGGCTCAGTCTCCTCGGTCTCGTCCCCCTATTGTTTGTGACATTTGTAATTCTCTGAATCGTCCGCTGTGGCCTCACCGTCAAAATGACCTTAAAGCGTAACGAGAGAGGGGGGGACGAGGGTAACGTCACCTAGTGGTCATTACGTCTCTCTCTCTTCTCCTGTAAGGACTGGATTCTGTTTATTAGGAGTTCATTACTGCTGCAGCATCAATATTTGATCCCTCGACTGTTGGACGACTGCTGCTGCAGACGACGTCTTCAGTTGGAGGAGGAGGATCCAGGAAACGGGAGGTAGAGCTCTTTCATCCACAACTACTGTAAGAAGACAGTGAAGAGACTGGAGAGAAACATCATGTCAGTGCAGAACATCACAACACAAGACAGAAGACAAAAGAGCCTTGGTTTTATTTTAATGAAAAAAAAAACGACCAAATTGACAAAATATCATCAAACTAATCAGTGACTAAATCTGTACTAGTTCACAAATAATAAATATATGCACATATATACATTTACAAATTATATCTGCATGTACAAATATACATATATGCACAAATAAAGTATTTACACTGACATACCTATTGGATTATACATAAATATAGTCATATACATACATATACATGTGTAAAAAATGAAATATTTATGTAAATACAAATATATAAAGAGTATGTTCACTGACATACGGTACATATAATATTTCCACACATATACCTTATACAAATATATAAAGAGTATATACACGAACACACCTATTAACATATATATAAAATATGTCCACATATATATCTGTGTAAATAAATGTATGTATGTAAATACAAATATATAAAGAGTATACACCCTGAAATACATATTGACATATATGGTATATAAAATATTTCCACAAATATGCCTGTGTAAATAAACATACATATGTAAATAAAAATATAAACATGAACCATATACACTGACATCATTATTGACATATATATAAATATATACACAATTAACATAGACGTGTATAAAAAATATATATGTAAATAAAATAAATACAGAATATATATACACACTGACAAACATATTGACCTATAGAAATATATGCACACATATACATATACTTATGTAAATAAACCTGTACATGTATATATAATCTTATGTCATATAAATGTATATGTTAGTATATATGTATATAGGCATATATATGTGCGTTTGCAGAAATATTAATCTATGAAAAGTAAAGGATCCAAAAAACGGCTTCATATCAACAGAGGTCAAAATGACAGGATATAAAAATATAAATATTTCACCTGCTCAGACATGTTTTTGAAAAGAAAATCTGTTTATTTTGGAATGTTATGTATTTATTCTCCTCAGGACGGAGTTTCCCAGGAGAAACCTGATCTTTCAAACTTATTAAAGTCAGTATTTTTACACAGCAGCCGTCAAGGTGTCGAGAGGAAACACAATATGACAGACAAAAAAGGAAGAAAAGTTGTTTCAGACTAAAGTGTTGAAAAAGAGACAGACTAAAAAAGTACCCATTGGGGATTCAAACCAATAACAACCAAATGTTCAGTTTTTAGTTACTGCCACTTTAACCACTTGGCCACCAGGGGAGATGATCCACCATAGAACCTGACCAGTCTGGAACATGGATGATGTTCTGCTCACAGACTCACGTTGTCTGTAGAAACATTTCCAACATCAAAAATGAGAACTTTTTATTTCAAGGAAAACATCCGAGAATGAAAAAAAGATTTTTTTTTCATTGGATTCATTTTTAAAGTCAAGTTTAAAAAAAAAAGGCTCAGCGAACAGTACTGAAGATGGACAACACCGGAAGGACGCCGACCTTCAATGCAAAGATGTGGGTTCAAAACCCAGGAGGTAAGACACACTGGGGGAGTTTGAATGTGTGTGTGAGTGTGAATCAAAAACAAAACTAAAAACCAAACAAACAAACAAAAACCTTCAAAAACCAAAACCAAACAAACCTTCAAAAACAAAACCAACTTCAAAACTTGCGTTTGCGAATCGTCGCGGTCGGTTGCGTTTGCGTTTTACTTGCAAACTGGACAGGGCTGGATCAGCCTTTTGTTGGACTAATTTTTAATAAAGTAAAATTCTGAATCCTGAGACTCAGAGATACCATGTGACGTCAAAGTCTGGATCTTATTGGTTTCGTTCCCTCCTTTCGCCGGGAAACGTCGCAGTGATGCAGATGTTTTGTTCAAAATTGTGCTGGTTGGTTTGGTTTGGTTTTTCTCCACACCTTAGTGTGCATGCTGTGTTTGCATCCTCTGCACAGCGAGTACTACATCCAGAGAGTGTGTGTGTGTGAGAGTGTGTGTGTGTGTGAGAGATGCCTTGCTCACTGCTTGTTTGTTTGGCTCCAGGCCTTCAGACTGTCAGTGCAGGAACTGTGTAGTGAAACAAAACATGCTGTCATCTCTGTAACAAGTCCTGCCACTGGGACACTAAACACACACACACACACACACAGCTCACGAGGACACGATGCTTAGGCGAAGCCTCCAAGTCTCAACACTGGGACTCCGACGGTTGACACTCTGGGCCACTGACACTTCAGGGAGAAACACTGACACACTCCCCCCTGCTGGGAACTTGGGGTTTTTCCTCTTCATTTCTTCAGAAATCAAGAAATGAATTATTCATTTCTTTCTCACTCAATTACAATAATGTCTTTATTATGGTTCCCCCTGGTGGTGGTTAGCAGATTACATGTGCGTGACCAGTAGAAACCTGTTGAGAGGCAGATGTTCCCAGAGTTTTGGTATTTCCTTCTTTTACACTCACTTTACTCACTGCTGCCCTTCATTCTCTTCTGGAGCAGAGGTTCTCAACCCCCGGCCTAGGGACCGGTGCTGATCCAAGTGGAACTCTTCAATTTTACTACTTTACTCACTATTTTAATTAGAAAATGAAATGATTTGGGGGGGTGTGATACAGGGTTCAAGTCTTCGGATCCATTTGCGTCCGTTCCACCATGTAGCCGATTAACATCAGTTCGTACGACAACGCATTGTTAACACAATCATTGCCCAAACAGGAGCGATAAAGTTTCCCCCACCCCACCTCCTCCTCTCAGACAGACAGTCCTCCACCAGTCCAATGTCAAGGTCTGAGGCCAGGCCTGCTAGCAGCAGGGCACGTCACACCAGGACGCCCCCTGGCAGCCATGCACAAAATTGCTCCATCCATCTGTTGTGATGCCAGATTGTTGAGGTCGCAGAAGGTCCACTGGTCAAACTAATAGCCCTCAGTGAGATTCACCACAGAAGCCTCAGCCTACTTTTAAACACACGCCCTCAACTCCACCCACCCCCACCCAAAAAACACCACAATAACAAACATAACAATTAAATGAACCTATAAATATTGGACAAAGAAGAATTGATTATATCATATAATCAATTAGTGATATAATGTGTATTTAACCCTGTTGAAGCTCAGCTTCAGATTCTGATTGGATAGATGTTCTGTACTGTTGGTCCCACCCCTTAAAGGGATCGTCCAATCATCACACTGGGGTCCAATCAGCGTCTAACTCCTGTAGAGAGCAAAGTTTTTTCCATTTAACCCTGTTGAGGCTGAGCCTCAACAGGGTTAAATACACTTCACTGCTAGATTTGATGAGCGGCTGAATCTTAACCATAACTGGACTTGTTACAGTACTTAAAAATATGTGTAAAAACTGCAGTAAAACAATATATTTGGACATTTTATATACTAAACCAATGATAAAAAAAATACGTGATATATTTATACATTCCGATAGTTCTGATTCGAAAATAAAAAATATAAATCTTGAGTTACCTACTGAGTTGAGGAGGTCCACCAGTCAGTCAGCAGCAGGTGGTATCTCCATATCCATATCTCTGCACCTCGTGGCCTCAGTGAAGTCAATCTTCTTCACAAAGGAACTGTTCCAGTTCCCGGGGGACATTGTTTATTCATGTATCAGATTTATTTTCTGCAGCCATGGCCTCCATGGATTCACACTGCATGTATTGGATGGGGGTGGGACCGCAGGGTGGGGGGGTAATGAAAATAAAATTCAAATCTCTGGTGTGACTGGGGTTTAATGAGACGTTTAAAGACGTTTCACCCTCAACTATTAATTTGTTGCTGGGTTTTTTTCGCTCTCTCAGCCTTTTGTCTGTCGTCTGCGTTAATGTCACATTTAATTCTTCTGAGTGGAAGCTCCTCAGACCCTCTCCTCCTTCATTCTTCATTCAGAACCTTCCTGTTCCTCAGCTTTTTTGGGTCAGAACCTTTGGTTGACCCGACAGGAAGCAGAGAGTCGTCAGAGACCAAAGTCAGACGGGTTTTTAACTCTCTCCCTCCGATAAGTCTTCATCATCTCCCTCTTCATCTTCTCCCTTCAACCGCCTCCCCATCATTTGTCTCCTCACCTTCAGCTTCTCCTCCCTTCATCCGTCTCTGCACCGCCGTGTCCCATGATGTCTACGTGACAGGCTGGCCTCCTAAACCGACCATTCATCACGCACTGGAAGCTTCAAGTAACTTTAGAGAGCCGTGTGTCCCCAGGAGTGACGCAGAGAGGACGAGGGAAGGAGGAGCGGTGCAGTCAGGAGGACGAGGAGAAGGGAAGGAGGGGAGGAGGGGAGGAGAGAGGCCATGACAGGGGAAGGTGATTTAAGAGGAATTAGATTTAAGGAGAGGGAATAAATCCCGCCTTGGCTTTAAAATGATGTTCAGAGAGATTTTTTTTGCCCCCAATACAACAGCAAATGATGAGAGGTAATCTTCAGATCCAGTGTGTGACACGCTTACAACCTGGGGCTGATGGAGAAGAACCTCCTCTCTCCCTCTCTCTCTCCCTCCCTCTCCTTCTCTCCCCTTTTTTCTCCTTCTGACATTTCCCTTCCACGTCTGTTGATTTCAGCTCAGCCATCGGAGACAACTGATCCCAGGACGGATTCTTCAAGTCAATGTTGGACATTTCTGGAAATTTGGCACAATTTGTGGCTCAGTCGTACGACTTTATGTCGTGCAGTAAAAACAGGTAAACGACAAGTGATTATCAACAATAGGGGGCAGTGTGGTAGGACTGACAGATCAGATTGACCCTGACGAGACATTTCCTGGTCCATACAACAAATTGTCAATGGAAACTTCTGTTTTGTTATTGTAGTTTTTTTCTACTCAGCGTTATTCGAGTCCAACCTAAGAGAACAACTGTGATCATCCAGACGACCCTCTCTACCAACTTCTTCTTCTTCTTCTTCCTTGTCTATATCTGACGTGTCCTCTATGGTCGTCCAGTCTGATCAGTCCAACTGTTCTCAATCGATTAATCATAAAATAGTTTTTTCACCAAAAATGTTCGCAAGGAAGAGTCCATGTTTGGGGATTTGAACCAATAACGACAAAATCTTCAGCATTTAGTTTCTGCCACTTTAACAACTTGACCACCAGGGGAGATGAACCTCCAGAGAACCTGACCAGTCTGGAACATGGATGAGGTTCAGCTCACAGACTAATGTTATCTGTAGAAAGATTTTCAAAATAAAAAAAAATGAAAAGGTTTTATTTCAAAGAAAAGATCTGAGAATGAAAGAAAGATTTTTTAAGTCAAGTTTTAAAAAAAAGCTTGAGTAACCAGTACTGAAGATGGACAACACTGGAGGGACGCTGACCTTCAACACGGAGACATGGGTTCAAAACCCAAGAGGTGAGACACACTGGGGGTTTGAATGTGTGTGTGAGTGTGAAACTAAAACAAACAAAAACTCAAAACCAAACAAACAAAAACCTTCAAAACTCAAAAACAAACAAACAACTTCAAAAACCAAAACTTGCGTTTGCGATCTCGTCGCGGTCCGTTGCGTTTGCGATCTCGTTGCGTTTGCGTTTTATTTTCAACTTGCACGAAGAGAAGACAACAGAGGTGGAACAAGCCTGGATCAGACTTTAATTTGATTGAAGTTCATCGAAGATCTAAGTTTAGATGTTAATGCAAAAATATATATATATATATAATGTATTTTAGTAGGTTTATTCTCCAACACACATAATATATGTGAGCATTTTTCCACAGAAAATGTTCACAAGTAAGAGTTTGTGTTTGGGGATTTGAACCAATAACGACAAAAACTTCTGCATTTAGTTTCTGCCACTTTAACCACTTGGCCACAAGGGGAGATGAACCTCCAGAGAACCTGTCCAGTCTAGAACATGGATGATGTTCAGCTCACAGACTAACGTTGTCTGTAGAAAGATTTTCAAAATCAACAACAAAAAAATTTTATTTCAAAGAAAAGATCTGAGAATGAAAGAAAGATTTTTTTTCATGGTCTCCATTTTTAAAGTCATGTTTAAAAAAAAAAGTGTGAGTAACCAGTACTGAAGATGGACAACACTGGAGGGACGCCGACCTTCAACATGGAGACGTGGGTTCGAAACCCAAGTGGTGAGACACACTGGGGGTTTGAATGTGTGTGTGAGTGTGAAACTAAAACAAACAAACAAACAAAAACTCAAAACCAAACAAACAAAAACCTTCAAAACTCAAAAACAAACAAACAACTTCAAAAACCAAAACTTGCGTTTGCGATCTCGTCGTGGTCCGTTGCGTTTGCGATCTCGTTGCGTTTGCATTTTATTTTCAACTTGCAGACTGAATGTCAAGAAAGAGAAGACGCAGAAGTAAGAAAAAGATCATACTATTATGATACTATACTATTATTCACTATTAAAGTGAATGAAGTTCATTGAAGATCTAAGTTTAGACGTTAAAGCAAAATAAATTCTGAGTCACCTGAACCAACTTTTTATCTTCTCAGTCTTTTCATCTCCACCTTCAGGTGAAAAGATTTGCTTCTACGGGAGTCAGACATGTCCTCTATGGTCGTCCAGTCTGATCAGTCCAATTGTTCTCAATCATCTAATCCTCGAAAAGTTCTTTAAAGTTGCTCAGTAGGTTTTTTTTTTTTCAATTTCTGGTCTGGTTTAAATCTGATGTTATTGCAAAAATATGTTTTTTTTTCTGCCTCACATAATCTATAATCATAATCTATATTCTTTAATTTTTAAGGTAGTTTCAAGAGAAAATGTTCGCAAGAGTTTGTGTTTGGGGATTTGAACCAATAACAACAAAAACTTCAGCATTGAATTACTGCCACTTTAACCACTTGGCCACCAGGGGAGATAAACCTCCAGAGAACCTGTCCAGTCTAGAACATGGATGATGTTCAGCTCACAGACTAACGTTGTCTGTAGAAAGATTTTCAAAATCAACAACAAAAAACTTTTATTTCAAAGAAAAGATCTGAGAATGAAAGAAAGATTTTTTTCATGGTCTCCATTTTTAAAGTCATGTTTAAAAAAAAAAGTGTGAGTAACCAGTACTGAAGATGGACAACACTGGAGGGACGCCGACCTTCAACATGGAGACGTGGGTTCGAAACCCAAGAGGTGAGACACACTGGGGGTTTGAGTGTGTGTGTGAGTGTGAAACTAAAACAAACAAACAAACAAACAAAAACTCAAAACCAAACAAACAAAAACCTTCAAAACTCAAAAACAAACAAACAACTTCAAAAACCAAAACTTGCGTTTGCGATCTCGTCGTGGTCCGTTGCGTTTGCGTTTTATTTTCAACTTGCAGGAAGAGAAGACAACAGAGGAGGAACAAGCCTGGATCAGACTTTAATTTGATTGAAGTTCATCGAAGATCTAAGTTTAGATGTTAAAGCAAAAATTATATATATATAAAGTATTTTTATCTTATTTCCATCTCCACCTGCAGGGGTTTCTTGGAACTGGAGATGTTTCACCAGATGATCATGAGACTTTTCTCCAGGTCCCCCAGGTTCTTCCCACATTTCCCAACAGAACTGAACTGACGGAGGACCAGATCAAGTCAATGACAAATTCTTCTTCTACTTCAACAATATCTTTTTGTTAAATTGTGATTTTTTTTCCCATAATCCTTTAAAGCCCAGTTGATTGGCTGCCATTTTATTCTAAGAAGTATTTTCGGAGTCGCTCGTCTGCACACGTGCAGTCATTTCATGGACAATGTTTCCCTCATTTCCTCGTAT